>WTSP01003280.1:90308-109517 GCA_025331215.1 Actenoides lindsayi
GGGCCCCGCAGCAGACGGGAGCTGTGTTCAGGAGCTGGATTCTGGTACCGGCTTCAGGAAAACACACAGGTCAGGATCGAAGGCAGAATGGACAGAGTCCTACTCAGATGCTCCAAGGAAGAAATTGGAAGAGGACCCAAGCCAAGCCAAGCAAAGCTGACATAGCAGTCCAAGAGGGCAAAGAGAGGGGCAAGACCCTCGTGACCCCTCAGCTTTATATGAAATATGACATATATGGGCTGTAATCCCTCGTTGGTCAGTTTAGGGTCACCTGTCCTGCCCTCTCCTCCCTGCAGGTATGGCCCTTTACCTTCTGCACTCCCCAATGTGGTACACAAGATCCACCCGTGGCCTTGGTCTGCACACCAATCCTTGGTAGTAACTCTAAACGTGGGGTTTATCACTGCCATAAGCAGACACTGTCTGCAAAACAGGTTGCTAACTTCAGAAAAGGCAGTTAGAAGAACTTAACTGAAAATTACAATCACTGAACAGAATTAGTTCTATTCTTACTGAAACTGGGACAAGGGGATTAAAAAAACCAAAACACAATTAATGTTGGTTAACTAGAAACAGGACGGACTGATGGTGAGAGGAAGTAAGAACTTAGAAAAACTACAAAGGAGTAGGTATTCCATAAACCTCTTCACAAAAGTTTTTCAAGGACATACAAGGAATTGAAGAAAGGTCAAATCTAGCCTGATCATCAAGATATGGTTCCGGCAGTGAAAACACAGGCTAAACAGCACAAATTATTCTTGACAACATTTTGCAGGTAGTGAATCAACCTTCCAAAGCAAGTGCTTGTTGACCTCTTCATCCGGAGCCCCAAGAAGTAAAAGAATCAAGATGGGATATACAAAATTTTCAGAACCTTGGGGCTTACGTTAAGTGTCCAGACGCAAACTGGCATGACCTGCTCTGAACAATGTAAGAAAACCTGTTTCTTTTTTACTTTGCTAGTTTGGGGTCAGACACATCTGAAACTACCAGCATTACCTTATGTACTTGTCTAGATGATTTTTTTTCTCAACATTCATTTCTATTATGGAAAAAAGTTTCATTCCAATTACTGTAAAATTCCTACAAAGACTGTATAAAAGGCATTTATAAATGTAAAAAAAAAGTGTATTTCTAACAAAGCCATGAAAAATGTAGTATGCATTTCTCTATAATTAAAATTTCTGCCCTCATCTCAAAAGTCACAGGCTTCATAAAAATCTCATCAGAATAGTCATCTTGTTGCACCTAGCTGTGAGACAAAAAGCATCTACAGTAAAAGCAGTATTAAAACAATCCTTTAAAATAAGTCCTACTGTTTCTTTTTTTTCTTCTATTTCTCTTCAGACATTATTATTATTATGGTTTCCAGCAGCATTCAACAGATGTAGAATTTAAAAAAGTAAGATTTTTTGTTTTGTTTTTTTTTTAATTATTAAAACCAAGTAACCTTCAAGATTTGGATTCTTTTAAAGGTTTGTGACTCCTGTCTACCATTGTTGGAAGAGTTGTTAGTATAGGATGGAGTGGGCAGAGCAGGCAGCCCAGCTGCATGGAGAAAAGCAAAGTGTACAGATCTGCTGCTCCTCAAGTATCTATCCCAGCTGCCTGGCAAAATAGTCATTGAGTGAAGAGACGAAGCAGCAAAATTATGAGAACAGGGAGGAAGTCCCCTAAGGATGCTAATTTGCACGGACTCTGAAAGGCATTTTAGTTTGTACTTTACGTGGGATCATGTTTAATGCAAGTCAGCACTCACACCAGTGCAACTCCAAACTCACCCCCAGTTCGCAAAATGAGCCCAACGAACATTCACATCAGCAGAAACCTAGAGTTGAATTTCACCTTCTAATTATAACAGTTTGTTTGTACTTTCTCCCTTCCTCCCCTCATCTTTCATTCAAAGCAGCAACAACAAAAAGTACCTAATACAGCCATTATCTCTTCATTACCGGCTTGGGGGATGTCAACCTGCAGTTGTTATTGTAGCAGTAAGGGTGGGTGAATACTTTCTGAATGCTTTTGTTTTGGCTCAGTGCAACATATAAATCAAAAACTGTTATGTACTGCTTGCCCATTATTTACTCTCCAGCACCGTCCTAGCTGCATTTTTACAAGCTTGAGCTCAAAACAGACACTTAAGAGGATTTTAGACACTACAGGCTCCATCATTTTCAGTAGTAGAAGCCAAATATATATATATATAAGGGCCTGTGAACTGAAAATGTTCTACGTCTCATCTGTATCAATGATGCAAAAATAGCAAGATTATCACCCTATCCTACAACAAATACCATGGCAGCAATTGTAATACAGTTGGGCATGAACTGTTTTCAAACTGCTGATGTGTCTGAATTCTGACAGGACTGCCTTGAGAAAGAAAACGCAGATACACTTATCCCAGACAAATATAGGACGCTTCCTATTCAAATATCTGATGAGTATCTTCCAGGAGACAACACAGACCATTCCGAACTGGGATTAAAAACCAATAGCTAGAGAAGCCTCCTTGACTAGAAAAGCCACTGTTCTTCAGAGATTAAAACTTAGCACTGAGTTTTGGTTCCATGTTTACATTAACCTAAAGGAGAGGGGAGAAGGCTCTTGTTTACTATTTCTCTGCTAACTGCAATTTTGCTGAAGAATTTGTACATATGTTCTCTAGGTGTCTTGACAATAATGATTTTCTCCTACAGCACATCATCTGTGGGGAATCAGAGCTCACCATCTTCCAGGAGGGTTTTGCTTTCCACATTGCGAAATAGATAGGAATTTAATGCCATCAGGATATTGTGGACTACTCCACAACTCCTCCGTTTCACTGCCAGTGCAACACTATCATATCATGCGCATGCAAATATTAAGTGGCAAATTTAAGCTCTTTAGACAAGACATTCATTTTCACGAGTCATGTTATTAAGCAGCTTACTTCTGATGATGTTTTTCTCTTTATGCTATTTAAATGTCTATGGTTTTACGTTCTGTCTGATATAGCTGCATAACGTATTTATTACAGTACATAAAAGAGGTAGAAACCCTCACTGAAAAATGACCTTAAGTGATCAGAAATGAGGATTTGTGAATTATACCCCTACTTTAAATAGCTTTAATAAATTCAGCCACTTTTTTCCTACAAAAAGCATAGTAAGACTTTCAGATCAAATTTTCCTATGGACTGCACATCACTGAAATATTGAAATTAAATAGGCTGAAAAAAAAATGTGGCATTTTCTGGTTCACCTGTCATGTATTTCCAATTTTCTATCCAACATGTGAAGAATCAGTACTCGCACACAGAAACCAGTGCAGTTCAAATAAGTAAAGGGAAAACTGAAGGAAAGAAGAGTAGCTCCTATTCAGAACCTAAAAGGGGGGGGGAGAAGGAAGTTCATTTGATATTTTCTTGGAATTACAACAAGTTGACATTTTTGCCTCAGTTCTTCAACAATAGGAAATAGTTTCTTCCTGCTGATTTTCTAAAGTTTTTTGGGTTCCTGACTTCTTCCATCAGCAGGGAGATGTCTGTCTTGCTACAAATCTCTTAACACTATTACACTAAACTGCATAATTGCCAAGTTGTTCTTAAATTTATTCCTACTATAAATGCAATGGAGAGTTGTGGTCCCTGCCATCTCTTAACAACTCTCCCTGGCTTCCTCTTTTCTATTTTGCATTATCTTAATTATTTCTGCCTTTGTTGTATTACATGTTTCTTTGTTGCAACCCTGAGCTGTCATGCTAAAACTTCAGCACTTCTACGTACGAGAAGTTCAAATCCAACTTTCTGGACAATTACATTCTAGCTCTGTGAGATAGTGGTTTCTTGAACTGTATTACAACAACTGTCACCAATGGATCACTCTGAATTTAAAGTACTATTTCTCCTTTCAGCTTTTTACATACGACTTCTTGAAAGGATCTATAGACAAAAATAATTAGCGGCAGAGAGTTGAAGACCTGGCAGGGAATCATGATAGCTCTATTAGGAGAGCAATAAATACTTCAGTGACAGCCAATAACTACCTGAATAATTATTTTTAGTCAAATCACAATTAGGCAGTGTGTGCGTGATTTAACGAAGGTATGATTTTATGCAAGAAATTGTGAATACAGCACACAGGGCTAGAAAAGGATTGTTTTAAACAGCTTGCAAGCCCTCCAGTGGCACCTGCCACATTACACACTGCAAAAGCATCCAGTAATCTGATAGCACAGTCATACGAATATACCTATGTAGGGGCACATCTTAATTGTCAGATTATTTAGCGAATAGGTTGTTGCCAGTGCTGTAGATACATGTTGTTTTCGTTCTAAAATGCTTCAGAAATCACATTAATTAATTAAGAAAGCTTAAGGTATCCTGGTAAACACTTAGTAACAGAAAAGAAAATCCAGAGCTAGCTGGATTAGTCAATGGCTAAACCTTCTTTTTTTTTCTGTAAAGAATGAAAGACGCAAAGCAGGTGGAATTTGAGTAAAAAACCCAAAACTTTACTGCAATTCTCAAATCATGAACAGCTAAAATTACCAAATGTCTAAGCTCCACTGAAAACTTAAATCAGATTAGATTACTAGAGGCTATAAAGTCCCTTAGCTTTGACTTGGACAGGAGACCTGGGTGAGGATGTCAGTGGAGTCAGAACAATCCCACATGGGCAGGACCAGTCACACAGTGCTGTGCAAAACCTGCACAACCCACTCTTTATAGACAGGAGACCAACTCTGGTGACACTCTTGCTTTATAAACAACAGTCAGAAAATAGTAGGTTCCAGCAAACTTCATGAGCTCAGCCTTTTTCAAGTATTTCTAATTATCTAATGTCTATCTTTGAATTTTTAAATAGTGCCATAACACTTACCCACTGAAACCTCAGCTCTCCTATCTTACCATGGTTTCATTATCCAACAAAGTTTCTTTGTAGAAAGGAGTAAAGGGGGAAGTAAATAGAACCATGCAACTAATATCTCAGAATAGCTAATTAAAAACTAGTAAGATATTTTTATCCTCAGAAATTATCACTATCTGCAGTATTTCCCTGCACATTGCAAAACACACTGCTGCTAATGAGTTTTACAGGAAAAGGTAGAATTGTAGGTGGCTGGCAACGGCAAGAGGCTACGATCACATTGTCTGTAAAGGTAAACTTCCCTGATTGGAGCCCTCTAAACCGTCACATTTAACATAAATCTCAACAGAAAAAGAGATCAACATTTTCAAATTGTCATTGCTTGCCTTACTGTGCAACTGGCAGGACTGCCAGAGAAATAGAATCCCATCAGGGAGAGAGAAGCAAGTAATTCATGGTAATTCCACCTTACCCACTGTTTCATTTCTTAAACTGGCTTTTCACAAAAAATATCCTTCACAAATGCTGCCAGGGGAGCTCTCACTATAAGCATGAGGACAAAGCAAATCCAGGAGAGAGTGCAAAGGGTTAGTGCACAGCCCTCTACCTTTTATTTGTCTTTTATTTTTTGTCAGAAAAATTATTCCAATTTTTACCCCTTTGTCATTTCCTTGGCAGCCCGGGTCAGCTCACATTAGTTTCATAGCTTTTTCTTTTTTTCTTTGTGTTACATTTTGGGCATTGCCATCAATTTTACACAACACTATGTTCACCAGTGGGGAAACACAGAAAGACATAATCCAAACAAAACCATCCAAAAGTTCAAGTGTTGAATGACCTGGGAGCTATGGTCTAGAAAGAGAGTTGGAGATCACTCCAAATGAAGCTGTCAAGTAAGCTCCTGAAGTAGCCTGTGTCTTCACAAATACAAAAAGGAGACAGAGGAATAAAAAAGCCACACTCGCCATTCGTCCAAGAACCTCTAATATGACAGACAAAAGTTGGGATGTATTACTGTGATCTTGTTCTCTAAGTTTTTTCATCTGATGCTAAGCAGCGTACTTTTCAGGAAACCCTGTGTTGAAAAAAGAAACTTTAAAAGCGTAAACTAATTTAGTGCAATTCATCTCATTTAATACTTCTAAAGGTGTGGAAAAAGACAGGAAAAAACTTCCAAGAGATAGAACTGCAAGCAAGCTCATATTCATCCAGCTAAATATCCCATCAGCAAAGTTTTCCCTTCAATCTGAGGACAATTTAAGTAGAGAAGATATTGTTTGAAGCAAATGTTTCAACAAAAGGTGTCAAGTTAATGAATAAGGCAAATGAAAATATCAGGAGTTTCAGCACAATAAAACAAGGACTATTTAACAAAACAGACCAGAAAGGTTCCTTATAAGGTGACAAGTTCAAATATTTTTGAAGAAAGTAAAACAATATAACAGCAGGTAGTGCCACAGCTGCCTGAAAGCCAACGGACACTGCAGATTGTGCCTGAGGTGACTTTACCCAGGTCTCACAGCCACACTTCGCCTTAGGCTTAAGGTTTTACAGGCAACTGAACCACATCATCTGTTTTCCATTGCCCCTTAGCTTGATTCAACCAGTTCCCTCTCTCTGCAACACTTCATGAATAGTGCGTGAAGAAAAAATTAAGCTTTAATCAAACTGGAGAACACGATGCTTATTTAACAACCTGACATCTCAGAAATGTAGGAGGCTGAAAAGACAGACCGACCCAGACTAGATAGGAATGCTGCCCCATTAAACTAACCTTTTCTTGCTTTACTGTAAATACCAGAACCAAATATTATGTATTTCAAAGTCTTTTCATGCAAATCCTTGAAATTATGACTCAAACAGGCAAAAAAAAAAAAAGGATAAAAATTGAAGCTCAAGCCAAATTTTAGACAAAGATTGCTCCATGCAAATTAAAATTAAGGTCTACCATAAAATTAGCTTAAGTTCAGAGCCTCGTAATTTTTTTTTGCCACAATACAAGAACATACTTGGCATTAGCGCTACCAGCAAGACTTCTATACCAGACAACATTAAGCCTCCAGCATCTTTGTTCTGGCAGTAGACAGCCCAACCACTGCCTCACCCTGCATTTCCAGAATTTAGTGTAACAACTAAAGATTATATTTACCTCAATATTTTCTTCCTCCAGTGTTTGTCTACACACCCTTACATCTTCGTGCGATGGCGGCTGCTACACATTATTCGTGGCTAATAATGACAGCAAAACATTTTCTTCACAGCCGTATATAAATGTAAACAAATACAATGTCTGGAAGTATGGTTGGGTTTCTGTTTCGCACTGACTCATGCTGTTAGATCATGCACAGAGTTGATCACCATGGCAATGAGGTGCCAGAAACCATTTCCAAACTTTTGTGAATATTTAAGCCTAGACAGAGAAGTTCAAAGCAAAATAGCTTGGTAACAATGTTTTGCTTCTTTTTCGACTCAAGCACCATCATGATTTTCCTGGAGACGTTCATTAGTTACAATTATTTTCAGATAATATCAACAAATAGTTGATATTATTATTAATGCATTTTCATCACAGCCACAATGTGGAGTTCAGAACTGTGGGACAAGGTCACATTGCGTTAGATACTGGAAATTACAGAACAGAAAGAGACTTATGGCCCCTGTAAATTGGCAACTATCACAAGTTATTCATCAAAAGTGTTATTATATTAGCGTGTGACATCCTCATCACACATTCAGAAGTGATTTAGTATAATTGGAATTGGAGGTTACAATTCGGTTCCCCTTCTGAAAAAAGGGGATATTTTTTTTTTGCACAGACCTGGTGTAACTACTCTGTAGTTTTAGTCTAAAACTCTCATTCATCCAAAGAGAAAATAATGTTCCAGAATTACTACCAAAAGCCAATACAGTAGGTATATAAGCACAGTTTAAAAATACTTTCTTTAACAGTCTCATAACTAGATGACACAATAGACTTGATGCCATAACTCAGCAAAATCACAGCTTTATAAAGTATTTCAACTATGAACCTGTTCATATCTCCTTTAAAAGGTATAAGTTTTTTTTATTATTTGTACACATTACAGGTATTAACTTCCTAATAAAAGTTTTTCCCTCTAAAACTAAATACCAGTATTCTGCCTTTCCCCCACCCCAAATTTAAGGCAAGTAACATTACCATACTTTCAATATTTGCTGTTAAAGTAAATGTAAAAAACCCAAAACATATGAACTTTTTCCAAAAGATGATATAGTAACCTTTACAAAAGAACCACAAAAGTAAAGAAAGAAAATTACGGTTCAGCCATCATGTTTCTGCATTATTAAATGCATAATTGGCTTCCAAGTCTTCCTGAAAGAAAAATCCAAGTGGTAAATTCAATTTTATTCTGTCTTTTAGCCTGAATCCTTACATTTATTGCATCCAAGTACAGAATACAACTTCAAGCCAAAATTCTATCCCAAACAAGCCAACATATTGCCTGAGAGCTGACGTATATCTTTTCAGAAAGCCTGCCACCAGCTGCCATCAGAAGTTATTCTGCAGCTCTAAAGCCAACAGAAAATCAAATCTTCCACCCCACCACAGACCGCCTACCCTTCCTTGCTCCCACTTTTATGGATCTGTAACATTTCAAGCTACATCTATAACAAGAGGATCCCTTTTCCCCCCCTAAGCTTATCCAAAAGGTAGAAGTGGTGCCAAGTCAGACATGTCACTGCATCAGGAAATCAGATGTCTAAATGGATTTTTAGGCTTCACATCGATCCAGATGTATATAACCTCTATAGATGATGTGTGTATCTATATATATTACCCAGACTTTAAACAAATGTCCAGTTTCTCGCTGGGCAGAGTTTGCAAGTAGACACACACAAGAAGTACTAGCAATGTTTTACCCCAGATGTTTAAGGATATAAATCAGACAATAATCGAATGGAGATGCAGTATTTTCAATACTACTGATTTTGGAAAGAAACAGATCATCTTTTGGACACTTGGGCTTTCTTTGATCTGAGCAAAGAACACAAACCTTGAAAGCTAAACCAAACAGAGAACAATTAACTGAGAGTTTAAAGTTCATTATACTAATCAATAAAAGTTGAAAAAGAGATTGCTCCTTCTTAACAGACATTGACACATTGGCACAGGAGCCAGCAGTGTGTGATGCCCCAACTACAAAGTCCCAGTGTCCCTGGTCCCATGAGAACACTTCTGAAGGCAGGACCATTTCAGCTACATCCTTTTCAACAAACAGCACTAGCCAAGAGCACAGAGCCAGCTTTATACCATGTCTAATTAATCTTAATTTCAAGTCTAAAACTGTTTTGTGCCATAAACTACATTTGTGTGCATAAAATGTCAACTGTAAAGGCAGTATTTATCCTATGGCAAAACAAGAAGGTAAGTTCTTTAAGTAACAACATTTGATTGTTTTATGGCAGTAAAAAGTTTGCCTCTATCAGAAGTTTTCCAATTGCTTCTCTGTTGCCTACATTTCCTCTTGACAAGATAATTGTTGGCAAGACATGAGGAAGCAAAACAAGGCATCAGACAGACAACGTCTTCCTTACCAAATTAAATCAGCATCTCTCTTCAGCTTGCTTTGTCGAAAGGAAAACAACAGGAAATTAGGGAGGATACAGCTCATTTTGGCCAGAATGTTTGGATAGAGTCTTAATTATTTTGGGTGTGTGTGCATATACTCCATTTCCACCTAGTATCAACTGATTGCAAGCATTTTTATACTTCTGTTTTGATTATTATAATCCAGTTATTAGTAATAATAATAAATGTTGATACAATTCAGATCCATCCCAAAATTACTACAAAATTACTTGAACAAATGCAAAGTCATTAAGAGACACAATCTGTTTCTTTCCCCAGGAAGTGAAAATTTATTTTCCCATCTCTTAGCTAATATAATCTATTCTTTGGCTCTTCCGAAAATTGAAGTTTCAGCTCTGAGGTTTTTTTTTACAGTAGAAACAAATTTCGAAAGGGCAATTTTCCCTAGAGAATATCAAACCCTGAGCAGTTTGAAACACCTGCTGGCATAAGCTTTTTTTTTTTTTAAATCTTTCTTCAAAACTCAGCCTTTTTGCATATTTCATAGACTATAAAGTAACTGCAAACTTAATCTCTTAAATACTTAAAAGGTGGAATTAGATTTTTATTAATTCAAATTCTGCATTTGGATGCTTAAAGTAAGATATTAAAGAATTGTTGTGAAGGGAAATATATTACTAAGCTCTGTATGAAGCTCGGATATCAAAGTCTAATGCTCTCCAATGTATGACAGAGGTGTATAGCAAAGGATCTCATTCCATCTCAAGAAAACAGCTAGTTCCCACATATTGTAATCAATATTTGGATGCTATTGAAACTTCCATATTTATCCAATTAAATATGTAGAGATAGATGACAGTGTAGCTACTCTCACTTGCTTGCCGACTGCTTCAGCTATTCTTAAGAGCATTAAGTGTTTGATATGGACTTTGGATCTCAAATGAGAAAGTAATTCAGGAGGAGACAGAGTTGGTCAGGTGTTTGGGGTTATTTTTCCCTTTTATCTTTTTGTTCCCCATCTCCTTAGCCCCCCTTTAAGTTTACAGAAACACTAAGTAATATCCTTCATATCACTTTGGAGACCATTAGTAATTTGAGGTGATTATACAACATTTAGAGGAAAGAGGATTCTTTTGTGCAATAAATAAAATCTTCATTTTTGCAGAAGAGTTGACAATAAACATTTAAACAATGTGCATCACAGCCCTCATTTGACATGTAAAGCTGAGCAAATGATTAAAAATTGCTGTTGTCTTATGCTCAACTAATGTATTTGCAAGTGCTCCAAAATTTACTGTGAATATCTAGGTTAACCTGAATATTTTTCTTTAATCAAGTGAGTTACTTCAGGTCAGATTGAAGTACTCAGCAATTTGAGCATATGAATGATCGTGGGAGTAATATGGAACTGGTTTGGCAGCTTGACTGGAAGAGCTTCTGTTGTCCTGTACAGGACCAGTGGCTTTGGGAAAACAAAATATGTACAACTACAAAGAGAGAGAGGGCAGCAAGATTAATCTGTCTCTTTAACAAATTATATTCCAACATTTTATTTTCTGCATCTTTTTTTACTTTTGGAATAAAGTTGAATTGAAGGTTACAGAAGCAACTGTATATTCCTTTTACTCTTATGAATTTTCTTAGTCTACATCCATCCATCTCTGCTCTGTTTTAATTGCCCCAGATCCTTCTATACACAGAATATGCAAAGCTGAATTTTTGAGTGGACATGCTACCGAAAAAAAAGTTCCTTGAAAATCAATTCCCTGAGCCTAATTCAGAAAAAGAATTTCCTGCAAAGGACTCTAGGTTGGAAATCTTAGGGCAAGTTTTACAAATCTGGCTTCATTATGGCAGATGTCAAAGTCATACTTTGAGGAGCAAGCAATTAAAATAGGTCAAGCATCACTGTGGGACAGTGTTCACAGCAGGTACAGAGCAGGGTATGCAGAGCATGGCTGGCTGCCACTTGTGCTAGCCCTCAATTGCTAATAGTCCTAAATATGAGCCTCAGACAGTCAGAAACTTGGTAAAGCCTTATTGATGTGCCAGCATCCCATGAGCTGACCAGTTATAACCCCTCAGTGAAGAAGACTGAATCCTGCCTCTCACCTCCTGTTTCTCACTCTGCATGGAACTCAAAATCTTCTGCTGAATGTGCGCATCATTTCACTTTCAGATAGATCCATTATTGAAAAATAATCACATCCTGAATATATACCAGTTGAATCTATGCTTTTTTCCAATCTTAAATCTACTTTCTACATCTGAATACACAGAGGCAGGAACAAGCACTATCTTTTCTTTAGCACTTCCAAAGCTGTTCTTATAAACTCCTTAAGGGCCAAAAAATTAAATAGGTTAGAAGAGAAGTTACCATATAACCACTGTGTTTACGTTTCCTCTTGTGGACATCTTAGGACTTTTAGATGTTCCTCTTTGAAATTCAAATTGGCTCTTGGTTTGGGTTTTTTTTTTACATTCATTACAAGTTTTTTACCAGAGGTTCATCAAAGGAAAAAAAAAACAAATTCTTTTGTCCTATATTTTCTACAGTCTAAATGTATTCAAAGTACTTCCAATACACAGTGCACTTAATTCAGTTGTAGAAAACAAAGATATCACTAAAAACAAGAAAAGAAAAAACAAAACGTCTTTCAGGATACCACACTGCATTCCGAGATGAAGTTTTTGGCAGAAATTATGTTATTTCAGGAGAAATCCTCCCTAACTATTTATCACGGTCTGACCTTACAGCCATTGCTATTCTTAGGACTCAGGCACATCTATTTTGCTTTGTTTCCAATAGGTAATTCTTTACATCTTGAACTTTACAGCAGGTAATTCTGTACATTATTTGGCAGCTTACATATTACAGTCTTCAGACTAAATTTACATGCATAGAATATATTTAAAGTTTTTCTCAGGCTCTGAGAGTTATACATTTGCAGGTTTAGTTTCACATACATTTCCACATGTCCAGTTTTTGGGTAGCTTTGTAAATATAATTTTCAGCTCATTCTAAAAGTGGTTTTATAGTTATAATTAGCACCACTCAGAATGAGCACCAACAATAACTTTTTACATATATACTAATATTGCATTTCATACATTTCCTGAAGGACCTATAAGAAAAATTTTTCTGGGAGTCTAAACTGTGCAGTATTTTGTTCTCCTTCTAAGGGCTTGTTGTTTTGCTGTTTGGTTTTTTGGTGGTTTGTTTGGGGTTTTTTTACAAATAAACCAGGCATCTGACATCACTGTAGATTCAGAGAAAAAACATTCTTAATTCACACCTTAATTTTTGCAGTGTTTAGGCCTTGGAGCTCCGGATAACTTTTACATTGGGCACTGTAAGAGCACAGAATAGACCAGTTCCTGCCAGAGGTCTATATGGTTGAAAAGTAAGAGGATATGAACACATTTGTGACTTAAGTCATTACCTGTATTCTTTTTCTAAATAACTCACATTTTCATACTAAATATTTCTTTTTTTTTTTTCATCATTCTTTCTATTTTTTCTACCCTGCAGTTCTGAGAATACATTGAATAGCCATATGCTGAGAACACTTATATTTCACTTGAACCTCTGAGCAAAAAAAAAAAAAAATAGGAAGACCTGCATATTACTAGAAATATCAGGCCCTGGTTTTTGGTGGATGAACATGGTATAAAGACATTTTAAAATGTTTGTTTTATGCAGGGTATGCAAAGATAATTTTGAGGGTAGATATGAAAAGAGACTTGGATCAGACACCTGACAAAAAACGCATCCAGTATTATTAGTTAATCTGTAATTCTCATCTGATTAGAAAAATTATATCCATTTTCCCCCACCCCTAACAGGACAAAACAAAACACACAAAGTCCTTAATTTAAGGTCACCTATTTAAATACGATGCCTTGAAAAACCATTTGGGGATCTAATTTCTTCGTATGACTGAGTCTGTTTTCCCTGGAAATAATATTACATTTAGGTAAAAGAGTACATGAAAATTATATTTGTCTGTCTTTGCTGGTTTGCATCTATGTCTCATGTATCTAGGATGTGGAAACCAAAAGCATTTCCATGATACTAGATCCTGACTGAAGTTCAAACAAGAACTGGACACACATTTTCTTCCCCTGACTTCCTCTCTCCCCAGGTCCCCAAAGGGATCCCAGCACCCAGGCTGCAGACCCCACCTGCAGGATAGCTGAAGACAAGGGCTCTGGGACAACCCTGGGCCGATGTTTCATTCAGAACAATTTGCATCGTTTTATATGCTGGCCTCAGTATCTCAATAGTCTTAAAAACCCTAAGCTTAAAATAATAATTATTTTTTTTTTCCTAAGAGGTAACTTGCAAAATACTAAACATATTTGTTGAAGCTGTATAAGGACTACTACTTTCAGTGCTTATATTTGTCATTAACAGGCTAATACCCTCAAAGATGCCCTGTAAGCATAAATCCTCTATAAATTTTTTGGTCTGTGGTACTGCAAATAATTTTACACACTAAAATTTCCTCTTCATCTATAAAACTTTTGATATATTAAACTTTACACTGTAACTGCATTTACAAAATAGTAGGATTCCCGCCACCTATTTTTGTGAAAGTTCATAGGACAGAAAATAGTACCTATAGATGATATATGTTTACCTACGAACAAACATCAGAGAAGAGATGAAGAAATCCCACTAGAACAAAGATCTGGAGTATCTGAAAGAGGGAATAAGTAGAAACATACCCAGCAATAAGGAGGAAGTCTGAAGAAAGAGCAACAAGGAGCCTTGAAGGCTTTCTGAGATAGAACCAGAGCAAGATCAAAGGTGCATGCACTAACCCAACCTGCCCCATCAAAAGATTACTGAACTCTGGTAAACATGAGATGCATCTTTCACACCAGAGATGCTTGCAGGCATGTTATGTGCTAGTTTGGTTAACTTCAGCACCAGTTCAGCAGCTGTCTCTGTAGGAAAGATTTCTCCTTCCTGCTTTACTTTTTGGATCTAATTGTTGTAGGCGAAGGTCATAAGAAGGGTTGCAGGGAAGGACTGCTGATCACAGGGAACGCCTCACGTACTCTGGTACTATTTGGGTTTATCTATCCTAATGACTTTTAGCCTGCAAGATGATTTCAAGCTGTGGATGAATGAAGGTTCTTATTTTACAACAGTAACATTTCAAACCAAATCCTTTATTAAGCCTGTAAGAACATGGTATAAGAGAGTCACAAGGAAAAAGAGACAAAAGGATTCTGAGGTTTGGCTAACTGGTTTTCCTTTGCATTAGAATGGAATTTAGTTTGTTGACAGAATAGATCAGATACTTAAGTAACATGTCAGATACAAATTAATTTGGCAGTTTTACAACTGGGCTTAAAGTGTCCCAAACAGTTCCCTTATTATTCCTCTCATTTAAAATGGAAGTATGGATTGTACTTGGAGAGCTTTAAGCTACATTGAAACCTAACAGCTGACTCTACATTGCCTGGGGCATGCTGCTTGGATCTTACTGCAGGCAGAATATTTGTTCAGTGGGGCAAGGAGCAGCTGAAAAGCTGTGCATTTCCAACCACAATGTACCCTCCTACACCAGAAATTGGTGGTCTAGTCATAAGGTATGTTCAATGAAAGAGACCTCTAAAAGTGACCTTTCAGACAGAGATGTACATTAATATTTTTATTCTCAAGTAGAATTTATATATTTCTTCTTTCTCAGTAAAGATTTTGCCTCCTTTTTTATACACACAAACCAGGGCAATTTACTCACTTTTTCCTACATACCACACAACTGGTGAACATAACACTTTTTCTTCCCAGTATCGTATTAGCAGCTGAATCACAAATGGTAGTAGCAGGCAGGAACAAAGAGACTCATACAGGAAAATTCATGGGCTGAAATATTGTTACCTAGACTATTTACTGTTCATTGTGCCTTAAAAATGGAACAAATCCCCTCTTTCTAAACACAACCACATGAAGAATTAGAATATTTAATAGGATTCTCTAGTAGGTAGCTTCAGCACTTGGAGAAGCCCAGCTCTTTTGAGAGCACACTACCCAAGAAACATTTTATGGAATTGAGAAGGAAATGCAGGAATCTGCACTGAAGTCACAAACTGTAACAATGATATTGTCTAAAATCCCTGTCATTGGACGTTATCCTCAGGGAGAAATGCAGATTCCATTAAAGCACCTCCTAAATCATCTCCAGGAAACAAAAATCTTAGCCTGTTTGGTTTTGTTTGTCTGGGTTTTGTTTGTTTGCTTTTTTGTTTGTTTTGGTGTTGTTTTGTTTTGGTTTTGGTGTTGTTGGGCTTTTTCTGACCTCTAATAGAAATGCTTTACTTTAAATAAAATAAACATCAGACTCGGTGAGATAAAATTTGTAAGGTATTATTTCTATGTCCCAGTAGGCTACTTGGTACCAGAGAACACAGACATTAATTGCCTTCTAGAAGATTAATGGGTTTAACATTTGCATGCACATTTTTTCAGTACATTAATGTATACGTTCTATAAAGCCTCTACCTTATTGGCTAGATGATGTGTAAAAAAATCAGAAAAGGATCCATTCAGAGAAAAACAAGGTTTCCCAAGTGTTTGATTTAGCATGTGTACTCTAGACAGTACACTTCCTAAGGCAGATGCTGTAAGAAAAACAAATTACAACATTACACATCGCAGTACTTAGTCATCATGCTTACATTCGAAGAACAAAGTTTCCCTAGACGTAAATTCATGTAGGATGTGCACCTGCACTACCTCATTATCAAAGCAGAGGATTTGTGAAGTTGTACAGGAGCAACAGCCAGTTAAAGAAATAGCCTTCTGTTGTCAAAAATTCATTTTTTTCATTTTTGCCTTGGGACACTCCTAGAGACATTTTATTTTTGCATCTCTTGTCATTACTGAATATTCCTGAATTAGTTTTCTCTAGAGCTTATATTTGCTGATTAAGGTTAAAACAAAGCATCAAGATCTGCTGGCAATTTTGAAATAGCTTTTGGTATTTCTTTCAATAGTTACTGATTTTCTTAATTCAAATCTCTAGTATAGAGCAGATCCTTCTGTTGAAGGTTTCACATTAAAAAATGGAGCTGCCTTTAAACTCAATTCTTTAGAGCTATAGTAAAAGCTACACAACCAAAAATCTGTACATACATCCCATAAACTCCCAGATAGATTTTTCATAGTCTATTGTGGTGCAGCAATCAAGTGAAATGACAGCTCATTGTATGTCCTGAAAAAGTGGCTTCTGAGGTGAGAAGTGATGGCAGGATGGGAAACAAAGTGGCAGTTTCTATCACATTACTCAGATATGAATGAATGCTCACTGTAATTAATAGGCTGAAGCTCTCAGTAAATTTTGAGTGAAGGGAAATATCTATCACTGGCTTCAGTATGTGAATGGAAACAAACTGTTAAAGGAAGTAAAAATAAATGGAGATGCTTCTGTTTCAAGAACAACTTATCCCCTGTTTTCAGCTAATTTTTAGTCATGTAGATCGATGGCTTAGGAAAAAACTGAAAAAATGTTTATCTATGCAAAGTTGTTTATGTATTTTTCTCATAATTTTGCAACCTGGTTGTTTCAGGGGAAGGAAACCAAGTACCAGTGCAGACTGGGTGCCCTCAGCACAAGAGAGAAGGAGCAGCCTGACAGCAAGACCTCTGGGACTCTAACACATCTATTAACATTTATTTTATTCTGCATATATTTGGTCCACTGCATTAACAAGCATCAGTACTGGCAAGGAAAGCTTAGCATACAGCCCCCGTGGGGTCAAGAAACACAGATGAGAACAAGCAATATCAAAAAGGTACAATGAAAAGGAAATTGTCCTAGATCTTAAAAAAATCATTGAGAGAATTACCTTTCTAACTTTAAGGTTGTAAAGAGAAGAGAAAAGGAGAATGAAACACTATAAGGAAAATATTCTTCCTGGATGTATCTTCAGAAGAAAAGAACTCTTTCAAGTAACATTCTTTCCTCAACTTCTAAATGAGAAATCAAAAACCTTTCCAATTTCAAAAACCCTGATAAGTTCTTGGAACAGTAGGTGTATTAAATACCATACCTCATGAGAGCAATGGGAAAAAGGAATAGCAATGCTGAATAAACCTCATTCATGAAGTTTTCTTATCAGGTTAATGGTGGAAAAGAGAAGAGGAAAGGAAAGTTAAGAGGAAACTTGGGCTTTTTAGTAGGAAAAAAATCAACTAAAACTTAGTATGCAGAGCAATTGGGAAATAACACATACACCAACTTGTGCATTACATTGGTGACTACAGGAGAATACCACCATTAGTATGTGTTGATAACATCAGAATCTTTGGACCACCTTGCCCTGCCTACTTTTAAACTATAAGAAAAATAAGGCAGTAGATTCCAAGGCTAGTAGAGATATAGTGGTTTGTATAGGGAGGCAAAAAAGCACAGAACCACAGCAAACAAAATGTTTTGTAAAAAAAAAAAACATACCAGCACCACCAGAAGAGATGAGAAGAAGTGAACCTCTCAGGGGCTGTTTTTCACTTCCACCATCAAGCATCAATGCAATACTTCCAGCAGCAAGAGATTTACTTACACATATAATAAATCTTGGCAGACTGACTTTCAAAACCTGAAATGCTTGGCCTTTTCTGGTGGCAATCTGCACTGGCATCTGAAAGCCTTTAATGAGTACTAGACATCTAACACTCCGTAAGAATAATTTGAGACTCAAGAACCTGACAGGGAACTGCTTGAGAGAGTCCAGTGCAGAGCCACAAAGATGATTAAGGGAGTGGAGCATCTCCCTTATGAGGAAAGGCTGAGGGAGCTGGGTCTCTTTAGCTTGGAGGACACTGAGGGGTGACCTCATTAATGTTCATAAAAACATAAAGGGTGAGTGTCAGGAGGATGGAGCCAGGTTCTTTTCAGTCTCAACCAATGATAGGTCAAAGGGGAATGGGTGCAAGTTGGAACATAGGACGTTCCACATAAATATGAGAAAAAACTTATTCATGGTGAGGGTAACAGAACACTGGAACAGGCTTCCCAGAGAGGTTGTGGGGTCTCCTTCTCTGGAGGCATTCAAAACCCACCTGGACACATTCCTGTATGACATGGCCTAGGTGGTCCTGCTCCAGCAGAGGGATTGGACTAAATGATCTTTCAAGGTCCCTTCTAATCCCTAACATTCTGTGATTGTGTGATTTCTCTGTAAAACTGCAAGATGTTCCATTAAGGTTGTTTGCATTGCTAATGATTACTGGTGTCATGCTCAGACACTTCAGCTGGTTTTCCTAAAGCTCCACTATGGAAAGATACCACAGTGAAGACAAGGTGAGTAGAGGTTCCCAAGTTCTTGTGTAGACATACTTCATGGAGAATTTCAGTAATATTTTTATTGGCATTTACTTCTTGTTTTTCATATGAAGAGAAATCAAGAAGTCTAAAACAAAATGTATTCTAAACGTTAGGTAACCACAGATAATGGTGGAATGCTTGTCCAGGTTGCGCATGGAGGTGATGAAGGCCCCATCCCTGGTGACATTCAAGGTCAGGTTTGACAGGGCTCAGAGCAATCTGGTGTAGTTGAGGATGTCCCTGCTAGTAACAGAGGGGTTGGACTAGATGACCTTTAGAGGTCCATTCCAGACCAATACATTCTATGATTCTATGATAATGGAAACCTACCACATTAATCAGGAAAGCACAAATGCGATATTGAATTAAAGTATGAAGCCAAAGCAAAAACAAAAGAAGCCAAAGCAAAAACAAAAGAAGCCAAAGCAAAAACAAAAGAAGCCAAAGCAAA
>WTSP01003280.1:109617-122576 GCA_025331215.1 Actenoides lindsayi
GAAGCCAAAGCAAAAACAAAAGAAGCCAAAGCAAAAACAAAAGAAGCCAAAGCAAAAACAAAAGAAGCCAAAGCAAATTACATAGTGATTTCAGAAGGGGAGGTTCTGACTGTCATTTCATATCCGTGCACACATGTGGTAACTAAATAAATGCTCTTAATTTCTACCTAATCATGTTACAAATTTAGGATTTTAGCTAATGTACTTTGATTATGTTTATGACCTTTTGAAGAGCATAAGATAGACATTAGTAATGTATTTACATTACCTACTTATGCCCATGGTATCTGGCTTGAACACGGCAAGTACACAGCAAAACAGACTACTATGATTTAACAGGCGTTGATTGAAGAACAAATTGGCCATTTTTTCAGAGATCTTTCATCACAAAGTTTTTATAAAACTAGAGTTGGACAGAAGTCAAAGGAAAAAGCATCAATATTTTTCACATAAATTCAAAGCTTTTCCTTCTATTCAAAATTTTCCAAGAAAATAATTGGATCTTGAAACATGTCTTTTAAATAAGAAATTGGGAGGAGGGAGGGAAGGAAAAAGTGATGTGCTTTCCATCATATTTTTATATATGTCCACACATTTAAAAGTAAGGCCTGGATAAGTCTTTATGAATAAATAAATAAACAAAAGAAGGAGGAAAAAGTTCTATTTCTACTGAAGACTGACAAAATGCAATTGCTCAAAATTTCCTGTCAACCAGATTCAGAGGTTTTGGGGATGTGGAAAAGACGACAAGTCAGACAGTTTTTCACCCTCTCTAACATAAGGCTTTTGCAAGTGACTTTCATTTTCAATGCTGTTGTAACACATCTCATCTATTTGGGAATCCAATCTGTTTGACCAAAGCAAAGTTATGATTTTTATATATACACACACACATATATAGGCGCACACACACACCACTTCTGGCTTGCATGTTCAGTGTACCATTATCTTAAAAAACTCTTACTGACAGCAACCACTAAGTTGAAGTCAAGAAAGAAAGTATGGAGTCATACAGCCTACAGTATGTGTTTTCCTGGGACCCTGCTGAACTCACATCGAGATTCTCTTCCAAGAAAAAAATCACAGAATTTTTTTCTAGCATGGAGCTAGATGGAGCAAGATGTGCCCCTGTAGCCTGAACCATAAGACACATCTTAGCCACGAGTTTTCTTCCTCAAGATCTTCTCTGCCTTACATTTCATACTTTATCTCTTTGCAGTAACTAGATGAACTCTTTATGCCTGCCCCCGACTTGCTATGTGTTTCCTGATCTGTAAGAGAGCCACACATGATAAATTAAATACTACTTTCAGGATTAGGGAACACAGCTATTTCATACCATACCCTTCAACTGCAGTTAACAGATTAGAGTGTCCTTAATTTTGTTTTAGAAAACCAGTAAAAGAAGGAGACGTACGATTTGAAGTCACTAGAAATGTCTGAGCTTAAGCTGAAGATAAAGGAAAAACAATAGGAACAGCTTGGTAAAAGCGAGAAACAATCTTCACTTCAGGACATGGTTTAGTGGTCATACTTATGCTGTGTAGACAGTTGGATTTGATCTTAGAGGTCTTTTCCAACCTTAATGATTCTGTGATTCTATGATTCAAGGGCCTGTAGCACAACAGAGCAGCAAGATGAACATAACTGCATCAACATCAAAGATACAATTACCTGAAAAAAGTCATTCTGCTAGAAGTATTAAAATAGGCAATGCACTGAAAAATCCTGAGGAGACAAAAAACTGTTGCTCAAATGGCTTCAACTTGTACCATCATCAGCAATAGCTCAGACAGTGGTGCCTCCCATGATCTCCTCTCCTTGTACAGCACCTAGCAGTGATACAGACCACACATCATACTTTGAAACAGCTCATTTTTATGGAACAGATCATTAGCTGGGGTAAATCAGTATGTGGGTCTAAAGTTTCTCTATAGTCTATTCCAATACATTAAGAGAATTCATTAAATTAAGACTTAAAATGAGCATTGAAAAATAATGTTTCTGAAGATCCCAATACACAATACATTCTGCAGGACTGATGTTAATGGGGCACATCCTTAATTGTGCAAATAATTTGAACTCTTGGCACCAGTAATCAACACTTCAGGTTGACATGATTATAGGAGATAGTGTCTTCAGTGATTGTTTCTAGATCTACTCATTTATGCTTTTAAGTGAATGCAGTGCTACTATAATCCAGAAAAATCATAAGCACACAATTCCTTGCTTGTTAAAACATCGTCACTAACAAGTTGCCTATTTCACTTGTTTCAGCAAGATGGAAATAAACATATTTTCATTTGCGTTTCATTAAATTATTCCACAACCCATATGCAGTGTCTTGATGCCATTTGAAAGGTGAACAGATGGGTTTTTATTTTTAGCTCACGTTAACACAGCCCATCAAACACTCATTTGCCTGATATACTATCATAATATAGCTTACTACTCAGCCTTTAAAGTATATCTTTGCCTGCCTTGTAATATCCAAATGACAAAAGAGAACTCTGTGATAAATATTTAATTACAATCATGATGATTGCTTTGTCACTAAAAACTAGCTATTGTAAGTGAATGGAAGAACCTGGGCATTAAAGGGAAACATTTAGCAGCTACGTGTTCTTTAATCATAGTATTTCAAACGACAGGCTTTTTCAAGATCGGAAGAGAGTTTGCAGGGACTAAACAGATGCTTTTATACTGATATATCAGGCATTTGCCACACCTATTAGTTATCAACAGAAGTAGGCTGAAACTTTCTTTTAATAGTTAACTATATATGCCTTCAATTCCATTTTGGATTCCATTTTGGATACAACATTACAGTGCATATACTAAAATACTCTCTACAAAAGCATTGGGTAGAATGATAAAAGTAGATGGAAATGCTAAAACTGACTTGTGCTTCCTCACTCAAATTATAGAACTCATGAAATAGAATTTAGTGTAGCCTCCACATTAGCCCTTTCAGCTGTGTTTTTTTTACTGGGTATGTACATGACCATGCAGAAGAAAGACTGTTTTCCAGGCTTGCATGGTACAATTTAATTTTGCATGTTCTTGGTATGCACTGTTCTACAGTCAAACTACTCCCTGCTTCAATAGGATCTATCAGACAAAGGATAGCAGGATCAAAGCCCAGCCCACCACCATGGAGAACATTTCTTTCACAGAAATACCTCACCATGTGAGAAATGCAGTTGAGAAAGTCATAAAGAAATAGAGAGCAAGAAGCCTCTAGGATATTTTGTATGTATCTGAAGGAAAAGGTGAAACTAGCTCACCAGAGCATCTCCTGTCCTAATGACCGTCTCACATTTTACAGAAATCTCAGCAAGTGCAGAGGAAAAAAGAATCATGACTCTGCAACAGAGCTACAGCAAGTTAGTCTCTGTCCTGAAAAAACACCACCAGTATTTCAAGAGAACAATCCTTCTGCACCAGCACCTTCAAGGGTAACACAGCCTATTAGTATGTGTTAGCTGTTGTTAGAGTCAACATAGCAGCTTCTGTCCAAGTAAGAGAGAGGTTTCTGCAGAGAAATGGCCAATAATTTTCTCATGACAGACAAGGGGAAAAGTTTTCACACAGCCTGGCCTTTAATTCATTTTAATTTCATGGCCTTTAATTTTCACACAGGATTTGTGCTGAGGAGCAAAATACCCTCAAGAAAAATGTAAGAACCAACAGAAAAGATTCATAGTAAGATAGAGCTATACCTTCAGTGTTTGTCGATGTTGTCAATGGGGAAATGTTGGAAAAACTAGGAAAAATAGCAGGCTGAAATGTGAAAGGAAGAAGTAAGGTCCCAGTGTCTCAGAGAGCTTGATTTTCATATTTGATGGGAAAGGCTGAATGTGCTTACATACCACTTACTGCTAAATCAATTGATGGTAAGCAGATGCTACCCTCTCCCTCAAATCTTTGCACTGTGCTTCTACCCGTATTACGAATATGAGAGACAAAAGTGATAATAAAGTACCCAAAATAGTACAAAATCCCATATGAAGAAGATAAATCAAATGAGACAAGTCAGCTATATATAAAGGCCCTAATTATTCAAGCTGCCTAAACACCCAGAAGTGCACTCACAGCTTTATACTAATGATTGCAAATTCTAAACAGCATCACTATATTTTTTTTCTCTTTTTTTTTTTTTCCCCCCAAAAAAACCAGTTAGGCACATAGGAATTAAGTCTTTAAATCCTTATTTAGTCAGCAGACACTCTGTGTTAATTAATATGGAAAACAATGACCATAGGAAAGGAGCAGATGGTTTGGAGACAGAGAATAAAGATAAGCTGAAAAAGAGATCTGTGTGAGGATACCATGTGCATACTGCAGCATTTCTTAAAAGCTGATAACCTACAATATAACTCTTTAATAGATTGATTTGATTTGAAATAACATTTTCAGCAGAAAGGTCAGATGAGTCTCCACATTTAGTCTGCAATAAACCTTTTTTCAAGCTCTTTTTTTAATCCAATCACGAGAGATAAGATTATTTCCCCAGGATGCTGATCATTCTGATGTTTAAAATATTTGCATCATACACTAATAGCCAAGAATATTTCTTCATCCTTTTGATGGTAACTTTCTTAATGCAAGAATTAAATATGAAACAGGGAGAGGAAGAAGAAACAAGACAAAACAAGTGGATTTGCAGTATTAATTTTTTTTTTCTGATACATGGCTTCAGGAGACAAAAGAAGGAAGAAAATGTTATGATAATTTTAAATATGAGTGTTATTCTCCCATGAGAAAACGGACTCTTTAATAGGAGGATAGGTATGGGTTCCTTTGAAAATGTTAACAGAAGATTCTTAATTCCAAATTATTCCAATTGTTACTTTATTCTTGGTAGCATCACTGAAGCCTGTAGCCCTAGAATAATACTGTAAAGCATTTGTATTCCTATTAATTCATAAATTCAAAAAACAGAGAAAAATAACTTCAGTCACCTAATGTTCATAACTACTAAAGAGGGAACCAATTAGGCAAGCTGATAGGAAGCACCAAATTTGAACTGTGCTGGGTTTCTCTGTCTTGGGTTCATTAGGCAAGAGAGGAAAGGGAGGGACCTATGTCTGGAAAGGCCCATCAGCTGCTGCTTAAGTAGCAGCAGCATCATGTTGAGTACATAATTAACACAGGCCTGAAAAGGTACAGGAGTATTTCGGAAGACAGTTTGGCTTAAGGAATTCTTCCAAGGGCAGGAATATCAGAAAGGACAGACTCTGCTTTTTCATGTAGAAGCAGTGAACTACCAAAGAAGTACATCTGTGATCTGAAGGAATAATACATAAGAAAACAGGTTGATGCATAACCTCTGACCCCAAGAACAGAACACTTGCATTGGAAACCATTTCTTAGTATTCCACTGATTTACTCCCTTCTCAACATGATATAGAGCTGTGACAAACTAAAACACAAGAATTATTGCGGTTAAAAACCCTTTAGCTCCCAGAACCACAGTCTTTCATCCTAAATTTCAGTTATGGTACTAGTATTAAAAAGTGAAGTTGGTCTAAATAAGTTTAACATCTGTGAAAGCATCAAAGCAGTACGTTTTAAACATCTCTGTAAATACTGCCATACCCAACCAGCAATTATGTTAATTTGGTGTTGGTAATTCTTTTTGTTCACTAGTCAGCCCTGCCTTTCAGTATTTGTAACATCTAGTAGGGGACCTGGAAGTTTAAAACTCTCCACAGCATTCTACTTAGGGCAAAGGACTTAAAATAATGTTTCATATTGCTTATTTTGCACTGTGTTACATCTTCAAATCTTTGCTAGTTCACATTTCTATGCTGTGATCATCAGTTGACCTTTGCCCCATTTTTAACATCAAAGACCAACAGAAATTATTCTAATGAAAGTTTGGAGCTTCTCCAAGAAGCAAAATAGGATTTTATTTTTTTTTAATTTCAATTTATTTCTTTACTAAGGATGTTTTCCTACTTCACCTTCAAGAAACTTTCACATTCAACCTCTGTGCAGCTTTCCTATGAAGCCTTAATCCATGGGTAAGGTCATGACACACTAGAGGAATGGAAGATAGTAGAAATATGGGAAGTTTTATTCTTAATCAAGGAAAGAAACCTTTTGTTTGACTGAGTGGCATGTGACACTCCATGTGACCAAAATACAAGTATAGTTAATTCTATTAAGTAACACCATTCCCTCAAATTATCCAAAAATTCTTTCCATGTAGAAGTTTCTTTTTGCCTTTAGACTGCTTTTCTAGTACAGATAATAAACCGATGATTTTTCTCAATGCTTACCTGCTACCACACCATAATGAGTTTTATTATCCCCAGAGTCATTTTCAAATGAGTTTACTTCTTATTTATGATTTTTCCATCAGCTTTAAACATAATTTTTAAATGCTGTTTCAATTGATTGCCAGTTTTCATGCTTTTACAAATGTATTTCCTTATTAAAATTATCAGACCGAGGAAATTATGTAACAGGAAGGGTTTTGTGGGCACAAATACTGCAGTGCAATAAAGAATGTCACATAACCCACACCTAAACAAGTAGTCTTAAAAGCACTTGAAGTCTCATTAAACTTCAATTTATTTCTATTATGTTTCTGCATCCCAATATATAACTTTTTAACCTTTCACCTTTCCGAGATGTAAAATTAACAATATTGACATTTGCAAGATATTGGTTTAAAAATGTCACTAGCGGAAAATGAAAAACTAGAAACAGAAGAATATTTATCAGTTGCTAAGATCTGGCCATGATAAATGCTAACATGACCATTGACAAAATTATACAACTGAAAGTATTTTTCTCTTCAAAGTAGAAGTTTCTTTATTTCTGGCAGGTGACATTTATATAAAATGTACGACAACAATTACTATGGTAACAAAAAAAATATAGAAAGAAATTTTTTTTTTCTATTTCTCTTTTATTGTTCATTCAAAATACATTACCTTGGAGCACTAAGAATTCTTTATATGCTTTTTCCTCAACCCTCCTATTGAGCTCCCTTAATTGCTAACCTTTGGCCAGAGATGCTGGGCTGTCCACAAGTCTCAGTACTAAGAGGTGATAGGCTGTTCGGCATTTGAGATGCTGTCATGTTGCAAGTCACAGACGTAATACTAAATGATTCAACTGAAGAGAGATGCTTTTTTTAATTGCATATGAATAATAATAACTACATTGCAAGGTCCATCTCTTGGGACATTTAAATTAGATTGAGAAAAAAAATCCTTTTAGTAAACATACCATCCAGGAGAGAACAATCCCAAGGGAGATGGAAAGCACCTATTAGTTTTACTTCTATTCCTCTATAAATTACAGAATTTTGTGCTAACAGACATGCAGCTCCATCCCGCTGAAATAAGTATATTTTATTGATTTCAAATGCCCTCATAAACTTGAAATATCTTAATTACCAAATAATCCATTTTGCATTTCACAGCAATTTGCTGAGCAATATAAACTTAAGAAAACAATGTCTGACTTTAAAAAGTGAAATACATTCCTATAAATAGAAAGTACCTGATGTGTACTTCAAGTCTACTGTTTTGGGAAGGTGCCAGAGAAAAATATTAAAACCCATAAGGCACAAGAGGATTGTTTTGCTTTTAGTAAGTCAACTTTTGAAATTCCCATAGATATGAGCCAGAAAACTACTAATATCTGCTCTTCAAACATGCTCAGAAAAGGGCGTAAGGAGATAAAGGCAACTATCTACTCTAGAGTCCACTCTGAAGACAGGCAAAAAAAAGTTGATAATGGTCTCCATTCACTAATGTTTAAAAAAAATATTGTTCTTGGTCTAATGTTACATAATTTTTTGCAACTTAACATCAGCCAAAAACTTCCTTCAGCATCCAACACTCCTTGTCACACCAGTATAGCTTCAAAACAGCATTGTAGCTGCTGTACAAAAACAAATTAAAATCTCTGCTCTCCTCATCTCAGCCTCACTGACTGCCATGCTGCAGCCCATGATGTCCCAATAACTGCTCCACACTTTCACACAGAACTGTTCCCCTTTGCAGGTCTGAAGGCAGTTTAATGCTAAGAAAGTATTCCTAGTGACACTTCACAGGTAAAGATACAGCTAAGCAAAGACATCATTACATATCTGCAAACAAGTATGACATACTAAAATGATATTTTTATACCCAAGACCATACTGATGCGCTGCAGGATCTGACACATTTCTCCCTCTTTAGTATAAATATTTCTTGTTTGTGTTAATCAGTGTGGGTGCAAATGCACTTGAAAACTTTTGAGGATTGTATGTGATCCAGAGAAGTAACACGTTACCTATTGAACATGCCAAACTACTATATTTCTTAAAGCAAGGCCAAAATTCAACAATGTAGATATGAACATAACTTGTCACCCCACACTACAGAGCTCTAACAACTCCTCAGTTTTGCTTGAAGCTCTACAGTTTGTATGATAAAAAGACATTCAAAATGCCAGCTATTGGTCAATGTAAACATATATATTATGATTTAGGGTAAATTATGGCCCTTTTTCAAGATAAAGCAATGCATCAAAATTAAGCTTAAATTTTTTGACTTGCTTTCATTTCCTGGCCACATTCAAACTGAATGAATACCTAAAATGTTTTTAACAACAATATAGGTTAGCCTCTCAAAAAAACTCCATCAGAAATCTGCTATAAAATGTTTAAACTTTTCCTCCTTCCTTTCTGCTAACAGCAAGACAAGGGAGAAGGTGAAAGAAAAGTAAACAAAAAGTTGTTTTTTGTTTTTCTTTGGTTTTGATTTTATTTCAGCAAAGTTACCTAAATCCACACCATCAGCACTTATAAATTAGTATGAGGAGTAAATTAAGAGGCACACACAAGAAATAGATCAGATGAACCAGTATTTGCAAAAGAAATGAAGTAGCAAGTCATCATATTATATCTCAGGGTTGTCTACTGGCTCTTGTCATTGTGGCATGTGACCATTGCACAGTAATTCCAAATAGAATGATTATGAGTGAATACAAAGTCATTTGGATAAACAGTCTTTTCACTGCAAGCTTCTGGGTGCAGATGTGTGAGAGGTACAAGAGAAGAACCTGGCTGTCTTCAAGTTTGGATGCAATATGACATTTCATAGCATTGTGCCTGCAAATGAACATTTAAAAGTCTAAGTCCCGCTCACCCTTGTGATTATTTCAGTTCTTCCACAAATGCACAGGCTTTCACTTCTGCCTCCCTGAGATTTCCTTCTTCCAGAAACAACACTAGAAATGTTAAATATAGCACAAGCACAGTGTGTGGGGCACCCAGGTTCTTCCTTTTCACGCCATAGAACTACACCTGTTCTGTACATCTCCAAATTTTTCCAATGTTTGACATCTGGATCAGGAGAATGTGACCCCACCCTTGGGGCCTCAGAGCCCCAGAAGAGGTGTCTGCTTTGGTTTTTTTTTCTCACTGCTGGGCAAAAGAGCTCAAAACACCCCTCAAAGCTTAGGAAAGGAAGCTGAAGGACAGCCAACGCAGGAGGAGGGGCCAGATGAACAGCATGGCACCTCTCACCAGATGTGGCTTTGGTCAGAGGGCTGCCCAGGGCTTTATTTAAAGCATGAAAAACATGCTGCTGAGTTTTCTGTTTCCTGACTCTGGCTTGGGATGCTGCCTGCTGATGTTTGAGCTGCACTGAAAAACCTCAGCAAACAGTGAAACATAGCCATCTTCTGCAAGACTTATTTCCAGTTTGGAGGCCTTTTTTTCTGATGGCTTTGGAGCTTTAAAGTTCTGGAATAAATCTGGCTTAACACCTACACTTAAAAATGCAAATAAGCTTTTCTGCAACAAGGCTGTTGAAGAACCTTTTCCTCTACATTTATTGAAAATATAAGACTCTTATGCACTAAGCCACGTTATCCAGGAGAGAGGAGACCTATGGGAAGAGAAAAAAGTGAACGAGCCCCATGCAAAATGCATGAGCCTTGATAGCTTTCTCTAGTCCACCATATCCATATTTCATGAATTCATTACAGCAACTACTGCATCTATAAGTCAAATAAGCTCAATTGTTCAAAAAAATGACCAGCCTGATATACAGAAAACAGATGACATTGGAGGAATACTGACACTTTCTAAGCTGAAACTGCTTGCATGGCTGTCAAGACTACAGAGTGTCCTGTACCCTTGACCAGGAGGAGAAATAGGAGAAGAACGCAGCTATTTCCACAGCATCTGCATGAAGGAAAATAACTAAAAGGCTCTTGTAAACCAAACACTAATCCTCAAAAGCAACTGTAGTAGCTGAACTACAAATCGGACTTTCCATCATTGCTAACAACCTTAACGTTCATTGGTAACTGATGACATTCACAATAGGTATCTGCAGGAAGACAAACACTAAAAAGACAACAAGGATGGAAAGAAACCAGCAGTAGAAAAATACTCTGTGGTTCCTCTTGTCAGATGGAGAACTATGTATTCTATACACAAAAACTATTTGAGAATGAAATAGGAACAAGAAATTCAGGGTGTCACACGCTAAAAGACACAGTTGACTGGTTCTTTTGGCAAGGGTGAACACCAGTTCCAGAGCCCTACATTGGTTTATGGCATCCATATGAAAAAAACATTTCTAACCTTGCAGGGTTGGAAGCAGATAATCTTTAAGGTCCCTTCCAACACAAATCATTCTATGATTCTGTGATCTGCAAATCCACTCTAGCAGGTGATAACTACAAGCAGAGCCCCTTCCCACACCATGGAAAGGGGTATGAAGGAGATGCGAACTCAGCATAAAAAAAGGTGGCCAATACCAATGGAAATTGTTTTTCCTGTAAAAGTACATGCACACATGTACAAAGACACGTGCCTAAGAAAGGCCCAATTGTTTACCAGCATGGATACACAGAGACTCAAAAGTGTTACTGATTTTGCTGATCAGAAGTCTGAGCAATGAATGTATATTCATGATATTCAGATAAAAATAGAATTTAGGCCCAAACACCACTTAAATTTAGCAAGCATTCAACTTCTCTTTGTCATTGTCCAAATACCACCTTAAAAAAAAACCCCACAACTTAACCTTGCTTCTCTGGGTGGAAAATAAATGAAAGTTTGTGAACTTTATACAGTAACATTTGTGCTTTGAATGAGCTTCATGTGCCTCCAGCAAAGCTCTACGACATTTGCCACTTTGCAGTTTAAAAGTGTGTTCTAATAAAAGATCAAGAGAAAGAGGGAATGAAAAGGAAAGTCCTTCAAGGTTATAAATATATTAGACAGGAAAAACATTTTTGCTCTGCTAAATGCCTGTTTAAATATAAATTTATTATTCTGATGAGGTTAAGACCCTAAAATATAAATTTACTTCTGATTTTGAAAGGACGATGGTGGTGTTGCCTCATTATCCATCTTCCTCTGTTCTTTCTAAATATTCTAAAGTCATGAGGTTTTGAACTTGAGGATTTAAAAACAAAAACACATGTGTAAAGAAAAATCTCATCTGAAGCAGTTAACTACTTTCTGGGAAAGGATGAAGTTAAAATATAAATAAACTCTATGGTGTGCCATAAAAAGAAACAAGGGAAAGAGGCACACCTCAATATAAACTTTGCCAGAACAAATATATAATCCAGGAATACGTTTATTCAAGTTAGTAGAGTAACTATAATGAAATAGAGTTTTTTGTTTCAGAATAAAATTTTTACAGTGGACAGTATTCTGGAATTGATAATATATGATGGTTGCTTTATGTAAAGTAAATTTTCTCCAATCACAAAATTAATTCTCAATCCAAAGTTTTAGAAAGGGTCTGAAGCATATGTACAACATAAACCTCTCTCCAGTCTTTATATATTATGGAAAGACGGGCATAGCAGTTACTGTAGGGATCAAAAGTAGAGAGGGGTGGATTGTCCCACCCCATTTTTGACTTGTGAATTAACTTAGAAAAACTGTCCAAGTGGTCTAAATAGCTTGTGACTGAAGCTACATCAAAGTTCCAGGTTTCTGCTGTATCAGAGGCTAAATTTGTTCTGCAGCTGTATCACTTTTGCCCATCCAATGACTCTCTAATTCAACATCTTTCATCAAAAGAATTAGCCTGTGATGGAAGAACTCTGAAAAATTATTCTTTTTCTTTAGGTAAGAGGTATTAACTAATATTAGATATATATTCAGGTATTTAAGATGTAGTTATATATTACACTTCACTAAAAAATGCATACCTTTCACAGAAAATTTTATAATGCCTAAGCTCCTACTTTATACTTCCTAATTGATGATTTTGATCACTGAAAGGATAATTCCAGCATTTGTAATATGAAATACTAATTTAAATTAAATCATGTATTTAAAAAATGCCTTGTACAGAAATTGATTGAATAGCATAAAACTTACACTGCTCTATTAATTTTTCCTCAATTTTTTTAACCTTGTTGTATATTTCTACTTCTAATTTGTTTTGGTTGACATACCATAAATTTGCACATTTGTGATCACTCCTGCATCTGTGATCTCTTTGGCACTTAGGCTTAAAAACTTCTCATCTTGGATTAACATACAAGCTTGAACCTGTAAATTGTTGCAGAATAATTTCTTGCATCTCCTTTTAAAAGCTCCACAGAAAAGCAATAATTAACTCTACAGCTAAAGTAAAATTTTTATACAAATTCTGAAGATTAAGAAAGCAAAACCTACAAAACCAACAAAATCATGCTGATTTACAGGATAGCTAGTATCTGATATTCAGGATTTTCCTGAATATTAGACAATATGAAAAAAACCCAACAAAAACAAACTTGCTTCTAAAAACCGTAAGATTCCAATAACCAAGTTCTCAAAGATCTGATGGATAATCAGATCTACAGACTATAAGATGTTCTGTTTACTGAACTGAAAAATGTGACTCTTTTTTTGGCCCATTTATTAGGTATTTCACTGGGGGGGGGGGGGGGGGGGGCTTTTGGCGAGCTTTGGCTGCGAAAAAGTTCCA
>WTSP01003284.1:0-42350 GCA_025331215.1 Actenoides lindsayi
GGGCCGCCCCGCCCGCGCCGCGCGGGCGGGGGGGCGCGAGCCCGGGGGGGGGGGGGGGGGGGGGGGGAGGGGGAGGGGCGGAGGGTGATCCCCCGCGACTCGCCCGCCCCGGGCGCCGAGTTGAGGGCGGGGTGGGGGAGGGAGAAGGAAAGAAATGGCGAGTCTGATCCCCGCGGCTGCCTCCGCCTCCTCTCCCGCCGGCACCCCGTCCCGTAGCAAGAAGCGCCCGGCGAGCCCCGGCAGCGGCCCCGCCAAGAAAAAGAAACTGACAGCTCCCGGCGGCTCGCAGGTAATGGGCGTGGGGCGGGCACCGCGCATGCGCCGCCGCGACACCCTCCGTCCCTCCTCCTCCTCCTTCCCCCGCTTCGTGCATGCGCGGGGGAGGCGGGCGAGCAGCGGGAGCGCGCGGGTGTGTGCTGGTGTCTGTCGCCTCCCCCCGCGAGCTGCGCGTCCCCCGGCGGGGACCCCGGGACCTCCCGCCCCCGCCTTCTCCCCGTCAGTCCCCCCCGTGGCCGCGCTGCAAGCTGCTGAGCCCCGAGGAAAGGGCTCCGGTGGCCCTCGGGCCGGCCGTTTCGTTACTCGGCGTTTGCAGGCCGAGTTTTAGGCCTCTTCTGTTTCGTCGCCCTGTAGCGCGGAGGTTGTGTGGTGTCCCCTTGGTGTGTACAGCTAAAGCGGTAGCACAGTTCTGTCGCTGTTTATGCCGGGAGCGAAGAGATGCAGCAACACAAAATCAGTGAAGAGAGAGCCGGGAGAGGAAGAAGAAGACACTTTATTAATTTATAACCCCGTTTTATATACCCTAGCCCCACAGGGCGATTGGTCAGCGATCACCCATCTCCTAGGGTGGTTGGCTAGAGTCCTACAACACCCGTTTCAAAACATTTTCCCAACGTACCGTAAACAGGACTTGGCAAAACACCAGGCGTTGGTCCAGCTGCCAAAAACCATCCTACTGTTTCTCATAACACTGGTGAGAAAGGCGGGACTCTCACCGAACATTGTGAGAACCTAAGACAATCCCTCTGCTAGCAGCTTCTCGGCATCCGCACAGTGCTCGGGCCTTCTCCGGCCGCCTGCGTTAAGGAAGAAGGAAAGCTCACCCGAGATTCAGCTAAAGCTGGGTTTAAAGTCACGGAACAGCCGTTCCAGCCTTGTGGGTGTTGGCACTTGCTGATCTTTTCCACGCTTGCCCTTAGTACCTGGCTCTGTCCCTGCCGTCATGCTGTACCTGAGCTCTGCGTGTGCCCGTTCCTGCACAAACCATTGACTGTGCGTGATGCTGATTTGCGTCTCCTGTAGTTGATCTGTCACAGAGGAGGGACTGGTGTCCTGACCAGCCCAGTTTAACAGCTCCTAGTTCTGGTGTGTGCAGCTCCAGTACAGGTTTGCACGATGGGCCTCTCTCAGGTGAACTGGGTGGACCTAACGGTTAAATGTGAGAGGCGGATGTAACCTCAGAGGCCAGAGGTTTGGGGAACGGTGTCAGGGGAGGCAGAAGGGCTGTTAATTCTGACCTCCTGCCACCCACTGCAGCCTGTATTTCTGCGTTATGTGACACCAACCTGCAGCTCCACAGACCAAACCCCACTGGTGACATCTGTCCCATGATCATGAGGGAGGATCTTACGCTCCAAAACGAAGAGCTGGAAGAGGTTCAGAGTTACAGTGTATATGACATCTCTATAGACTTCAGATGGAGTATGTCTCGGATTACTTCTTTTAGAAAGATTTTGGTAGCTAAAGTGGTCAAAAAAGGGTTGGAAAACATAGTTGTCTTCCACCCCTACAGCCCCCCACCCCCCTCCCAGTGATTCCTCTCGGTAATATTTCATGAACTGTAACAGTAGCATAGCTACAAAGTATGCCCTACTGCCAGTTAGGTTGCTTGTTTTAACGAGCCATCAGATCTGGGGAATGTTTCTGCATTTTTCAGCAGTTCTTCTCTCCGGACGATCCAAAGCCATTGTGCACACACCAGGGCACAGACACAAACCCTTCCTTGTTGTGAATGATGCTCTTGTAACGCTTGTTTTCACCCTGCGGCAGGTACATGGTTTATTTTCCTTTCCTGGTGGGTTTATCCCTAGGAGAGGGAGTATGAAGCATAATGCTTAATGTAGCTAATAAACTGCGCTGCGACTGTGAAAAATTACTGCCTGTCATCATCACGTTTGACAACTTTTTCAGGTCTGCTAGAGATAATAGGCTGGACTTTCCATCAGGGAGAGGCCTGTTCTGTGCACGTGTGTGTATGTCTATGCAGATATAAAGCATTATGGACTTACACAGGATTTAAATGTGTATAAAAGCTTTTAAATATAAAAAAACCTTCCCCAAACCCTTCAGCCTCTAGAACTGTTCTCTGAAGTTCACACCAGACTTAAGCCTGTAGACAGGTTCCAGTGTGAGGAGACGATCCACGAATTCATACTCAGGCTGGGTTTTGATAGCGTGTGATAAAACAGTGTTTTCAGTTCTTCTCACGAGTGATTTCAGTGGAGGAAGGAGTAATTTCTCAGCATTAACTCCGAGTCAGTGTACTCATTCGCGGACTTCAGCAGTGGAGATCAATCCTGTCAGGAAAATTTTGAGCCTCAGAAAATGTGTAACCTCAGGAATGGGACAAGAAACAGCTCGTTGATCTACCAACCACATTCAGTGTTGCTGAGTAGCTCTGGAGCGAGCCGGTTCAATCAGCAGTGAAATGGGGGCTTTGTGGGTTTTGAGTTAGAAGCGTTGGTCGTTGGGTGCTTTCTTCTGCAGTGCCTTATTTAATCTTAATCTCCAGAAGCCCTTCTAAAGTCCTTAATTGCTGAGTAATGGACTTTTTCTGGATCAGGAAACCTGTGACACAATGAAACACTCAATAATTTTGGTCTGCTGAGCTATTCGGAATATAGCCAGTCAAGAAACACTTAACACTCTATTTTATAATTTATCTGAATTTTAAGTGGCTCAACCAATCAGGGACTAGGTCATACATGAATTTTAAATACTTTTTCCGAATATATTATATACTGAGTATCCAGTCATGGTGGGATTTTAATGTTATTTTAATTTTTTAGCTTAAAAAAACCCCAAAACATTCATCTGGCAATCTGACAGGTACTCACCTTTAATGCACACAACTTTCAGCACAGGTTTTTACTCCTCTGACCATTCACTTTCTTAATTAACCCCCTTGATACTTCTTAACAGCCTTTCACAGGCTATTTTCAGCCTTTCAGAAGCCAAAAATATCATGCCATAGTTCAGCACAAAATGCTTTCTATTTTAAGTTTATTGACATTGTGAATCAGGTAGAGAACTAGTGAATTATTTCCTTGGTTAACTCTAGGTAAGAGGATTCCCACCAGGAAGCCTGTAACTACTTGCAGGGGTCAATTTAGATCTGGGGACTCCCCCTTATATTCCCTGGTAACTTCTGCTGAGAACCTTGTGCCTGGCCTACATGAAAATACACTTCACATTGTGCCAGCTGTGAACTTACCCACATCTGCGATTCCATCGCCGTGGAAATTAAACAAAAAGGGCTTTTTTGCAAGTTCCATGAATCACATAGTTTGTTATTCTTTTGCATGCTTTATGGCACAAGTAGCTATCGCGGCGCTCGTGCTGAAAGACATGCTGGTCTAGGAGAACTAGATTTCAAAAACGTCTTGGTTTTGGTTTTTTTAATCTAACAAATTTGCAATGTAATCAACTAGTTTGACTCACTGTGTATATCCTACAAGAAGGCACAATTATCTGACAGCACCACAGATTATTATCATTTTCCTTACGTTTCTCCAACACACGAATTGCTACTTTCTCGAAGACACACTTTAGGAACACGACCAGAAAACCATTCTTCATCCTTTGTATGAGTTACTGACCCAAAGGTATGGAGTCATGTTTGTTTTGGGAAGCACGTTGCCCGTAGGGCTTGTCAGTCACGTCTGCTTTTTTGGCTATAACGCCTGTATTTACCAAATGTGAAATGAAAAGTGAGTTTACAGGAAAGCATGATTGCAATTGATTACATCATTTGCATTAACATTACACAATTATTCCTCCCGTGCAGTTGTGCCACTGAAAAATACCTCAGCCTTTGCTGCAGCAGAAGATTTTTAACACTGAGGATTATTATGTATATTAAACGTTAACATTCACGTGGCAAAACCAGTGCTGTTCAGTGGCTTTAGATAGCACCCCTCAGTTAGATGTCCTTGCTCAGTGATTCCAGCTTGCTGCTCTGCTGGTTCAGCTCCATCACTGGTTCTTGGGCAGACTCGTCTCCAGGTCTTTTGGCTGCTATCACTTAGCCTGGGATAGAATCTTTGACGTTGATCTTAAAATGCCACCAGTACTTTCACCTTAATAGAATATACACAGCAACAGGAAGCTCTTAAAAGAGTATATTGCGCGTCAGGAGGTAATTGATGAAACAAAATGCTATATGCTAAGAGAGCTAGATGTTAAATATGATGGTAAATGTTGATTTTCTTACATTATTTCTGAAACAACTTCAGGCTTAGGTGATGAATGCCTTACTTTGAGAATGAGATTGCATTTTGTTATACATTTTGAGTTGATGTAGACTGACCTGTAAACTACAGAAGGACACGAAGAATGCTTTTTGCTTCCTTCCTCTCCATCGTTGCAGCAATACCAGGTCTTGGTGCCATTTAGAAAATAAAGACTGAACTTCCTCTTCTGCAAAGATACTTAAGAGTTGAATGATTAAATACTGGTTTTTTCTCTAGTTGTGAATATTGCAGCAGTACTACTGGCAACCTGCATTATATGTAACTAGCTCTCATATGTATATTTAACAACTCCTGCATTGCTTGTTCTGTGCTTAAAAACAAAAGCTATATACAACAATGCTCGAAAAAGAAGTCAGAATGGTTTAAAGCTATTGTCTTCTTAAATAAGCTCCTGTTAGGCACAACAGGAAAATAAAAGTGACTGAGATATGCTTAGAACTCCATTTGTAATTTAAATATAACTGAACAATGATGTTTTATATCATAAACTGAAGATCGCCAGGTGAGCATTCTGATAGACAGCTGTAAATTCAATGAGAAGATTTAAATATATACATATTAACATGGTTACTGTTATGTACTCAGAAGCTGTCCGCTAAAGACAGAGTGCTTACCCTAGTACATACATCACGTGGAATTGGACTCTAAACCATCAGTAAATTTAATCAATTCTCCTGTTAACACTCTTTTACCAAGCCTATCACTGTAAGTAGGAAATCTTCAAAGCAATTTTAAAACAACTTTGTTTAAACAAAGAGACCATTCGATCTGGCTGTAATTTCCTGAAAAATGAGGTTAGGGAGAATGAATTTAACTACAGAATCAGTCGAGTACCACTACAACGACTGAGCTGAACTGCTGCTCTCACCATCTTCTAGGTCAAGTACCTCCTCTAGTGCGTCAGAGTTTAATAACTTTCTGATGAAAAATTAAAAATTACCTCCTTAAGAATTCAGACCTTCCTTATTCCAATCAGTGTAACACTAAACTTACTCTGATCATTATAACAGTATTCCCTATGAGACTCTGTGTGACAGAAAAGCATGGTTTTTCTTTGTAGCTGAAAATCTAATAAACAAGTTGCATTTCTCACCAAACCCACCTGCCCTGAGACAGCAGGACCCTGATACAGCATTGTAGTAGGGAGATGTAAGTACGTGTGTGGTTGTTAGTTTAATAAAAAGCTACCACTTATCACTGTCATTATGCTCTAGACTGCCCTTTATTTTTTTAAACATCTTTCAGCTCTTAAGGTTATGACAGGAACTGAAAATACACGAATTTATACACGAAGCAGTGCCAATTTGAAGCTACTGGAATGATATAATGGAAGAGGTAATGTGCTCCCAGGAGATGTTATCTCAACCCTAATTAAATAGATTTAAATGACACTTTCATGGGATAGAGTATAGATATCATGATACAGTGCAGTCGATTCCTCGTTACTGATAAGAACTGCTGAGGTGAGCTCTTCCAGTTCAGCCACTTGCACGCTGCTTCACAACCCTGCCCAGGAGTCTTGGCTCTTACAAAACTAGCAGCCAGTTTTAAACCAATTGCAGCATCTCAACAGGAGGTTGAGCAGGTAGTGTTTAAATTGGGATAGCTACCCCACAGACAGGTGACATCCTCTGGCATCACACTGCACGTCACGCACGTAATAATTTTTCCCCAAATCCAGCTTATTTTCAGGCTGTTCAGTAATGAGAGCCAGGAATATCCTGAGGTACCCGTTTTCATCACTTGCACGTTTGAAGTCAAATCTGTTAAGTAACCAGAATCCCTCCAGTCCCAAATGGGGAAAAATGATAATTAAAAGACAATTAGCAGCTTATATAGGGAAAACCAGCAAACGTTATGTGTGTTTTAAGTTCAACTTTATGAAAAAAATAAGAGTATTGCTTTTATAGAGCAATCTGGATTAAAAAGGAATCTGTCAAAACTGCAAAGCTAAGAATTGACTTTGCTTGACATTTATCACATACTGAAGGCTTTAGATGATCTATAATGATAAAAGTATGTGCATTTCCAAACCAGATTATGACAGCCTCAGATTTACCAACCCTCCAACCAAATGTGATTAGATTTTAGTTGCAGAGTAAACACAGATGTGTTATGTTGTGGAAAGGCAGAAGCATATGTGTATTGACTTCTACTATGGCTGTCAGTATGCTGGTGTCATATTTTTCTTATCCTTCTCCCCTTATCTTAGCAGACAATTTTAACTTTTGCCTTTAGCTAATAGAAAATGGAGTCTTACTGCTATCACACTTAATTTCATATGTTTATTCATCATAAACATGCAGGCATCTTAGGAGAGACAATAAAGATGATTCACCGCTTCTACCATAAGGAGATAAAATAGGATGGGTTATTTTCTGAAAGAGAAGGAGCTATCTAAAACACTGCATGCATGTGCTTCAGCATGACATTTTGTTTGAGAGGTAGTGCTCCTAAAAAGCAATCTCAGAATGCAGGTAGCACATTAAGAGTTTCGGGTTTACAAAAGAAAACTTGGAATAATTTAGCTGTCTAGATACTGCTGATTTGAAGAGCTGTCAGATTGTTTTTCACATTTTTATGTGAATGCTTCTGTTAGGTAATAACTTCAGTTCTTGCTTTGGAAAGGCATTAGTAGTTAGATTAATTTTGGATTAGAAAGGCTAATAGAAATAGTAATTTGGTAGCCTGGGAGGGTTTTGAACACATTTTTTTAAGCATTTCAAGAAAAAAAAGAATGGAGACGTTGGCTATTTAATTAGACCTGCAGAAAGCTTAGCTTTCAATGATCCAAAAGGAAGGAGTCCCAGTCCCCTCCTAGCTTCTTACCCATCTTCGCAAGTCTCAGCTCTACGTTTCTGCTGCCTGCATCGCACCAGCTTTGGTACTCACCAGAACTGCCCAGCCACTGATAGAGGGAATCAGTCAGAAAGACTAATAGAAGATTAAGAGCTTCTATACTTGAGATTCAGAGCCATGAACATCTGCCTTTTTGAAAGCAGGTGCTGCATCCTGTCTTTCAAAGCCACACTTAGGGCACCGATACTTGCTTTTCGTATCATGTGTGCTTGCTGTGTCCTCCACTTGAAGTTAGTCCTGTTCCTGCCACTGCCTGAGGGGATTCAAACCTGTCTTTTTCCCCACACCCCCCCTAACCAGCAGGCTGGCTGTGGCAGGAGGGGAGCATAGAAGTGTTCTCTCCTCTACAGCGAGCTCTGTCTGTTCCAAAGAGAACGACTCCATAGCCTGCTACTGCACATGGTTTTCAGAATGGTTGGCTGTAGGTGTTTATTTCTGTTACACATCTTGTTTAATGATAATTTTCATGCAAAATACACCGTTGTGCAAGCAGGGTTGAGGAATCTTCCTTCCAAAACTCTAGCCCAAAAGCTATACAGTCGTCCATCTAATAACATGAGTTTATGTTATAGTAAAAATGCATCACTGGTAATTCAAGAAACAAATTTCAATTGGATAGAAGGAAACTCTTTTGTGAGTAATATGTAATTAAGCTGTAGCAGAGTCCATCATTATGGAAGGGTGAGTGTCTGTAGTTACGTGGTTTGTAATCATCCTGCCCCAGGATGTAAGTGCTGGCTGACTCAGGAAGAAAAATTGCCCTTGCTGATTAGAAGACCCTGCTATGGATAAGGAGCATTTTGGGGAATTAAAAGAAAAAACCTTCCGTAAAGCATTTACCTCATGAAGAGAGACTTCTAGTGCCATATCTGCCCTTTTATTATTTATTAAACAGAGAAAAATGATTTTTTTTGTATATCACGTGTCCTTCGTTTTCATTAAACAGATTAAATATCACACTTAGGTGTCCTTCCATGCACAACCTGCCTAATAATGTTACATAAAATGTGACATAATTAAAAAATATACCTCATTTTGCAAGCATCCCCAGGCCTAGAGGTAAAACCTTCTATGCAGCTTTAAGTAAGTTATTTTTTTTTACTTTTCTGCCCTTACAGTGTTGCCATGCTTGTAGCTCTGCTTACCCTCGTGTTCATAAGGATGCAATTGTGCTTATCATGACAGCCTGATTTACTGCTTCCTCAGATTCATGCTTCTCTGAGTTAGGGAAAGAATGAGAAAAAGGGCAGAAAAGGCTGAGACTCCTGTGATAGTTGCTGCATAAATTAGACAACGTTTACAGGTATGTAAACATTACAGTGTCATTTAAGTGGTACAGGTGGAAAAAAATCACATAAGCTTGCAACAATATAAATCCTTTTTCAAATCTGAAAATGAATCAGCAACTTCCCAAGCTAAATACAGAGCAGGTGCTTAGAGTTGGTTAGGCACGTATCAAGCAGACCTTTTCCTTCAAAGAAGAGAATGTTAGTGGCATCCCACAGGAGTACAGAGGATGTTAATCAGGGAAAGGAGAGAGTAATATGAAAATACTCAGCATCTTGGAGAAAGGAGGAGGGAGTTAAAACCCTGCAGTAAATGGCATGAAAGTTATGCCCCATAAAAGCAGTCTTTCTATTGAGTCAGTGGTGTTTTGGTATGCAGTTCATCCAGAAGCTTATCTTAATTTTCCAGATAAACAGATACATTTAATGAACAATAACCTGTCTGCCTAGAGACCTTGTTACATTTATGCCCTGAAACCATCCGGACTACAGCAGAATACTGCTGAAATGGAACATGCAGAAATTAGGGCAGTAATTAGCGTGAGTTATATGACTGCTCATGACCAAAAAAGCTTTTTGTTAATAAACCCAGTATTTTCTATTATACAGGATATTGATTTCTGACTAGGGAGATGGAAAGTTGCCCAGAGAGCTGTGGAATCTCTGTCCTTGGAAGTGTTCAAGACCTTCTGGGAGAAAGCCCTAAGCAGCTTGGTCCAAGGTCAGTTTTGACCAGGCTTTGAGAAGGAGATGGGGTAGTGACCTCTCAAGATCCTTTTCCCCGGGGTGTATTAATGAAGCCCCAAACTCATTGACTGCACATAGATGGTATTAATTCTCCCTACACTGTAACGGTTATGGTTTTAGTAGAACTGTCTTTCCCTGGGAGGAACAGCACAAATGTTCTTAGAGCAAAATTAACTCTTAAAACTAACAAACTGGAATAGGAGAAGGCCATTTTTCCGTGACGTGTGTTCAAGCTCCTCAAATCAAAGTAGTTCACTGGAATGTCCTTATTCCATCAGTTGACTATCTTTGTTTATATAGCCTAGAACTAGCAATGCTAGTTGGAGTCTCACATGAACAACCTGACATTTTCTCAAGTCAGAAATTCCATGTTCTCCTTAGTTTTTATTAAACCTATTTGTTGCAGCCAGAGTTGCACTTCATTGAAGCCACAGAGTTGACCTACCTATCCTCCTTTCCACCTGTCCAAAAGGCATAATTTTTTATTTGCTAAATAATTTACTGGGGGAAACTTCGTAAAATATCCTGTTAAACAATCACAGGATACTAAATACTGTATTTCCTTCTTCATCTACAGTTGTGGATGTGATACTAAAACTTCACTCATTCTGATGCAGTGGAAAAGTCAAGTTTTTAAAAAATTCTGTTTCAAGCCCAGAAAAAAAAAAAAGTTTATATGCAAAATGCTGATCTGTTTGGTGCTTTTCAGATGTGCTGCCTTACCTCAACTTCAATATTAGTATCAGAGTGAAGTGTATAGCCACAGAACTTGCACAGTTAACAACCACCTACTTGTACAAATGTTTCTGCAGAGGTATCTCAGAAATTTGCCTTGAAATTAGCATCACTATACAGCTCTCTTCTCCCTTTTTCTCCCGAGTAGCCTCAAAATAGCCTACAATAGATACTTGTATTATCTTATTTTCATCTAAATTAGAATTTCCCATATGTTTATTTTGGTTCAGTCATCAGGAGTTTTTTTTTTGTTAGGCAGTTAAATGTAGGTATCCATAGGATAATACACCTGCTGAGTACAGGAGACCTGTGTGCTATGTGGTTGGTGTTGAGTTTGCAGGATGAAGGAAAGTGGATTCAAGGCATGTACAGTCAGACACTTTTTTCTCCCATAATGTGAGACAAACAACAAAGATGACATTTGTAACCTGAAGATTTTTAGAAACTAAGGTACAGTTTCTTTTCTTTAAAGACCTTTAGAGCATCTGATACAATTACTGCTCTCTGATAAGTTCTTGAAGGTTTGTACAAACAATCTTTTTATTCTCAGCTGCTTTGGAACTGAAATGTTCCGTAAGTCAGTGTACTGAACGTTTGTCTTTCTGACATTGTATTTTGATATGACAGTCTTAAGTACCTGTACACAAGTGGAAAAACCTTCTGAGTAACTTTAGACTGCAGTGCTGAGCCTTTGCAGCACAAATGCTGGTGTTCACTAATTCATCATGGCAGCAGTAGGCTCATTTAGCAGAAATGTAATAGAAATAGAATTCGTATCTACTTAAAGTGACTATTAAAACAGACAGAAGAAGTGCTAAAATGTGCAAAAAACAGGGAAAAAATGCAAAAGTAAAGTTTTGCTTTCTCTTGGTTTACCAGTTAGTCCATAACATCTGAATGTAAAATTTTGACTGTTCTAATTCAGGTCTCTTTTTCCTAAGAAAAGTAGCTAGGAGCTGTGGAAGAAAGATACACCCTGTCTTTAGCTGAAACTAATTTACTGCCTTTCCTTGCAGAAATGCTGTTTTGGTTTTGTTTGTTACCCAAACGTTGTTTCCTGTCAAAATGGATAACGTTTTGCAGAATAAACTACAATCAGGAATAGTATTGTTTGCAGAAGGGAATTGTTTTCCCATCAGCCACAGGAGCCAGTATCTTTTTGCTTTCCTCGTCCGTGGTTCAGTCGCACGCAGATGAACGGTTTGTGTCCTTTTCCTGCTTTGCCTGACGCCTGTTACTCGACAGAGAGATTCTGATACGTTCCCTGAGCAGCATTACAATGTTAACAGCACATGAGCATGTTGTAAGTCCTCCAGTCTTACCTCCAGAAATACTTTGACCTTCACTGTTCTGTATCAGATGATGTCTTTTAAACTTTACAAGGCAGTTTAGCCAAAGTCCTTGACTGAACTGAATTTTTCTGACAGAGAAAGGAGCGTACCGGCCGTTTTTATGAAAATTCAGTTGTGATTTACTCCAGTCTTTTTTCATTAGTGTGCTTCCATCCATTTTCAGTCCTGAGGCTCATCAATTTAGTATGCTGGTTTTTTTTTTTTTTCCTCTTGGGGAATCAAAATATTCTGTTAGCTGGGCTCAGTTTTATCCTTAGTGAAAGCATGAACTCACATGTGCTTTTTCATTCCGTATGTACATGCCTTACGTTTAGCTCCAGAGCTGCTTCAGCGTGCCATTCAGCCCATGAATTTGTCCAAGTTACAGTTTTCTTAATGGAGAAAGCTGTCAAATGTTATAAACAGGGAATGGTCCCAATCCACCAGATGAAATCCAAAAGTGAGAGATCCTTAGCAATTATCGAAGCCGAAGGGAGCTTTGTCGCAAATGCAAATTAAACCAGGCTTTTCTGGGATGGTGTGAAACTATTCACAGTTGTGTCCCAATTACATTTTATTTGAGGTTTTTCCCCATAGAAAGTAGTATTTTTTTTTTTTTCCTTGAAATATCTGCAAGTTATAAAACTTTGTCTGTCACAGTGCTTGAAAGTTTTTAAATGGAAAAACATGTTTCGCATCCGAAATCTCTTGAGAAGAAATCAAAGCTTTTTATTGAAGCTTGTTAGGCTCTTTCTGTTTGAGTTTAATAATTTTGAAGAGAATAAAGTAAACTTGAGGTTTTCTGGATTTTTTTTTTTTTCTTAAGTATACCGTACCAGTAAGAACAGAGTTCTTGTGTCATGAAATTGCTAGGTCTTTTTCCCCTAGGTTTTCAAGAAATGCTTGAGAGGTGGGGAATGTAATTAAAATCTTCTTCTCCCTTTGGCTGCATTTTTAATTTTGAATTCAAACCCTCACACAGCGTAATAGAGCTTTGCTTTAGGGTGTTTTATACCTCTATCAAAGTGACTAAAGTAATTAGTATTTTATACATTTTGGTAAGTATTTTGTCACTGGAAGCACCAGTGCAGGTGAATGATAATGGTTTGAAGCTCAGGCAGTGACGAGACCCTAAATGAGAATGTCGCCTTTTAATCAAGAGCACTTGGAGTCTATGGTATTGAAATGCCCTAGAGAACATAGAAAAGCCATCCATCACTTCGTGACAGTCCAATCTCAGTGCACGAGTAAAATTTTATTCAGCCTTTCTAAGGCAGCTGGAATGTAAGATGTTTTAACTCACCTCAAAACAGCAGTGTAAAAGTTCAAAACCAGAATGTACAGATTGCTTTCTGGACAGTGTATGTGTCTTTATCTATTACCTTTACTTATTTAGATTGCAACTGAAACAATTTCCAAGTCCTTCAACCACCTCCCCCCTGCCTCTTACAAGCACAAGAGGCAAGATTCTTTCTAAATGTTAGTCATATGTTTGGAGCTAATTGGCAGATTTGATTAACTCTTCGTGCTCAGCAGAAATACTCAGCAAGCTAGAGGGAAAGATCTGCTGCTTTAGGAAGGGCAGATTTAGTAAGTCTAGCACAGAAAAGTAGTTTTACACATAACTCAGAAGTCTGCTGAGGAACGCTTAGAAGAAGCTGAAGTACTTCTAGTGACATGTACTTGGAGTGATAAACTATTGTTATAATAATTCAGCAATCACGTTTCAATCTCTCTGTTGTTATGTTTGTTTGTGACAATGCTCAGCCAGCTTTCTTTAGAAGTGATAACAGCAGCATCTGAAAACAATGTTGTAATTCAAACAAAAATAGTTTTGTTGTCGGGCATTTGGAGGATTTACTTTTAATGTCAAGGAAAGCAGAAACCTGTCCCAGGAACCTTGTCTTCTAAGATGAGTCAGCAGTGATGAAACCCATTGACTTAAATGTATTTACTCCCAATTTACAATCTATGGATGACTGTCTTGCCCACCCTACTAGCTGGTTGAAATCAGGGATGTTGATCTGCGCTGTACTTATTACCTGTTCTCAGCTGGCTACTACTCTTTTTGTTTGCTTTGTTTAGTAAATTGAGTTTTTCAGCACTTTGTGGAACAAAATTTGCTGTGAATATGGAAGATCAGGTTTTTTTCCCACCTGATATTTGAACATTTTCAAGGTGAAATATTTTTTGTCCTACCCCAAAATAAAGTAGGACCTTATGTGAAGGGAGAACGTTCCTAAAATGCTGCCATGTACCAGAGTGCTGAGAGAGAAGAGGCTGGGGAAGGTGTATCGGGCTTCATTTTAGTGAGTGGTAAGGAAGAGAGAGAAAGCTTTTCCTTCTGAATCTAAGAACCAGTAAAATGCTTGCAGGTGGGGAAGATGTGTTTATAGATGGTACTGAATAAGTCTTTCCAGCAAACCTTTCTCTCACAGATATGGAGAGACTTCATCTTGTTCAAGAGAGTGATATTTCTTCAGTCTTATATTGCTGCTGAGTTTTCAGTGGGTTTGCTTTCAGAAATACACCCTGCTACTAAGGTGGGTGCTAAGAAATTTGTTAGCCATCATTTTAACTTGAGCTTAAGCACATCTAATTCTGACACATTTCTCTGTGAATTCTTCCCAGCAGTGTAAAGAGCTGCAGTTTTGTCTGCCAGAGTGTATGTGTGCAAGTCTTAATGGTTCCTGTCATGTCATCATGCAAAGTTAAATGCATTAAATATTCAGAAATTACAAGAGTCTGTGCCAGGCTCGTTACACAGTGAGACCTAATATATTAATCAAACAGCTAATATATGTTCCTATATGAGCAGGATTAGCAGGGACTGTTAAATGGTTCACACTCAAAGTCTAATCCCAATTTTGAAAAGTCTGCTGCTGTCACTGCTGCTGTCATCTAGTGACATCCGTGTTCTGTTTCCACATGGCTTTCTCACTTTACTGTACTTGGCTGCTAGGGAAAACACAGGTATTACCCATCGATTTTATAAATTACCATTTTCTTCCCTGGCTGCAAGCCACAGCTTTGTCAGGATGTCACAGAACTTAACACGCAGCTAAAAACTGAGTAAGTTGCTACAAGTTGGATATTGCTGCTTTAGAAGTAACCTACTACAGGAATAATTAGATCTATACCATTATCACAGCTGAGTTAAGACAACTGTGTCAATAAAATGAAGAAGGTCATTGTAGTATTATTACGATTATGAAAACAAGCTGCCAAAAGCAAATAAAAAAAAATTAAATTATTTATACAAAGGTTGGAGAGAAGTGGGTTCCTCAGCAAGCCAAACTGGGCAAAGTTATCAAGCGTGAGGGCTTGATTTAGAAGCAGACCCCTCTTGTTACTTGATAGTGACATACAACCCCCTAGTCATCCCTGTAAGACAAAGCCAGAGTATCAGAAGTACTGAACACAGAAGCAAAACTAATCCAAAACCCTACATATGTAATCACCTTCATCTACAATTGCTATACTCAAGATAGTTAAAACTGACTAATGAATAAATGATTTACAGAGAAAATCAATGTTTACAGTATTGGTTTTGCTCACTTCAGCTAGAAACTCCCTGTCCAGTTCTTATGGAATTTATTTATGCATTTAAGTTTTGCTTTACCAACACATAGTTGGTAAAAACAGTGTTTTTAAACTTTTTTTTTTACCATGTGAAATTGTCACATCTAGCCCAAAAGGTCACCTATGACCACAGTGTACATTTAGTCATGTGCAAATCCATTTCTGTTCTAGGCCATAACATGCATGGTAGGCAGTGCTAGGATGCAAGAAGTGCACAAATTGAGGTTTTTGACTTCTATGTTTCATATTTTTAATGGTTTTTTTTTATATACTTCATAAAATCCTGTTAGTTCAACATAATGGAAAAATATTGTAGAATTTAATCCAAAAGTAAATAGGTAAGAAATGATACTTCAGCATGTATCAGTTATTCTGTTACGCAGTTTTGATCCTTGGTGGGAAGAGGGAGGAGATAAAAAGGAATGAGGATTCAGACAAGCACTTTCACAATAAGCTAATTCCACCTGGTATTTAGTCCCATCACAGACATCCATCCCAAACCTCACAATGCGTATTCCACCTAGAAACAGCCAAAACAAAGAATTCAGCTTCCATGGTCTACAAGTGTTGCTTGTCCTCCCTAAATAAAACCAGACAGATGGAGCAATCTTTGGAAATCATGTGAAAACCAATACATCTGTGGTAGGGAATTTGGAACAGAATATATTGAAAAAATTACTAGTTCTACAAAAACCTAAGGTTGGAAGTAGTATGTGGACAGGCAACCACCCAGTGTGTGTTTTCTCCCACTACAGACAGTGTATGCAGTAGGGTCCAAACTAGGCTCATTCCTGGGGTTTGGCTTTATTCAAAAGAAACCCGTGTTAAGGTAGCAAAGCTTAGCTCAGGTCTCTTCCCCAAGGCTTGGCTGTTCCTACAACAAACCTCTTAGGACTCCTGAGTGTTTGCTGCAGGTCTTTGCTCTCTCTCTCTCTCTTGAAATTTTTCCTGCCTCCTAACCAAGTGAAGTCCTCAGCCAGCTTCCACCCTCTGTGACTGTCACCCAGTCCTATTATGGAACAGGGAGGACAGTGTCCCACCCAGCTGGGATGCACTGAATCCTTGATAGATGGTCTTGTGAAAAGAAATGCGAAGCAGAAGCAGCACCCTCATTATTACACCCGCCTATCCCAGGAGGGATATAGAGGTTGCCAACCTGTCACGCTGTGGTTGTAGTTAACATTCTGCTAAAGCACATAAACACAACTTTATAGAGGGAATAAAACTGCACGAGTGGTTATATAAAGAAGCCTTTGACCCACTGTCGTCTACAACTTTTAAAACATGCCATTCCAGTTGGGGTTGCTCTGTGCCTGGCTAAGGAGGCTCCTGGGAGAAGGAAGAGGAGGACAGAGGGAGGTAACATGACACGGGATGGCAGCATGGACCTCTCTGAAGGTTAACAGCCAGAGGAAGAGTTGAAGGGAAAGGATGTACATAGTGACCGACCGTTTAGCTGCAGTTTTTCCTCTAGTGTTCTTATTTGGGGTAAAACCAGCAAAAGCATGTTCAGCTGTACTGAAATCACAGCACAGCCAGCGCAGATGTACATCTATAGATGTAAAGCCACTCCAAAGGCTTTGTTGTTAATAATCTTCAAGAGCCTACGGGGAAAAATATATACTGCTTACTGACTACTGTAGCACAAATTCCCTGAGCCCTAGTTACATAAACCAGCATTTAAAAGACACAATTTAGTTTTAAAGTGCACATTAAAAGCTACTTCACCATCTCTCGCCTTGAAGTGTCTATTGAAGTGTATCCATAAAGGATGTTTGCGTTACAAGACTGGTTAAAAAGAAGCTTTAAAGAAGTTATTGAAGAGTTTCAACCCCTGGTTACACTTTCTTTCCCTACTGGAAAGCGTTTGGGATTCTCCTAGGATGCTGGGGTAAGGGAGTCAGCTAATAGAGTGGCTGGGTAGAGAAAACGTGCTGGGGTCTGGTTGGGCAGGCAGGGGAAGGTGCACCTGGGGGTTCCAGCACACGTGGAGCAGTCCACCATCCCTGGGGACAGCCTGGGGGTTCCAGCACACGTGGAGCAGTACAGGATCCCTGGGGCCAGGCTCTTCCTCCCCTGCACTCAACGAGACCCCCATCGCTGCACAGGACTACAGAGGGGGTTTGAATTCATCCCTGTGTGTTTGCCCCAACACATGACAGTGAAGAATGATCTTCCAAACTAAAATACCAAGCGAACAAGCATGTTTGGGAGAGATTTGTTCAGCTAATGTTGAAAGGTAAAAATTACTGTTACTGTACAGTAGTTTTTCACCGAGGCATCTTGCAGGCTGTAAACAGTATTTTCTGTAATCATTGGATTATTCACTTTCAGGAAACATGGGTTTTGCAGCACAAAGGTAGATCCGTATTGGTTAAGATTCCTTTGGCCTCTCCCCCTCACCTTTAAAAGAAACTTTCAAAGAACAAACCTGAAACATTGAATGATGTTTCTTACGCTTTAAATCCTGGTGTTTTACAACGTAGACCGGACAGATTTGTTGAGCATTGAGACACTCTCAGTTTGTGGCTATAAAATTGCTGAGGGTCTCAGTTGCAGGCTGCATGGAAAGAGCATTTCAAAGCTCTGTGCTTGCTGGAGTTCACTTCTCTGTGCAGTGGCATGTTATTCTGGAAGCAGTACTTCTACTCAACTCATAAAGGTTTTTCCAGAAAGAAAAGCACGTTAGCTGAGTATCTCTCTTTCAGTGCTACTGCTAAAAATCCCCCAGGCAAGCAGTGCTGAGTGAGGGAGCTGGCATGCCTCTGCACTGTGTCTTTATCTCAGTTCCCAGTATTTAACTCAGACCACAGTACGTAGTCTTACGCGCTTCCCAATCTATCACAGGGCTCTGAAATCATACTCTCAACTGCACACCACCATGGTATGCAAGCTGCTTTACAGTTCTGCACATCAGCCTGCACCATTTGCCTTGGAGAGGAAGCCACTGCTCTCAAATCGTCCGTGACAGATGCAGAAGCTACTGCTGGCATCATGTCTCAGTGGGACTGGGGGATGACTTGGGTGTTTGTGTGGCCCAGGAAGAAAAGCAGCAGCTGCTGCTCTGGATCCTGCTGCCTCTGCCACTGTGCAAGGGATACCAGCACAAACAAAATTAACATCTGGCCTGTAACATGAGTTATCCCCACTCTTAGCAGCACTAGTACCTGAAAATCCCCTAGGGGTTGGTCTGGAAAAGAAACGACGTGTAGAATTTATATTCAGAAATTGTCCTGCCCAGAACAGCTCCTTACACTCTCCTTCCCAATGCACCAGCAAGATTAGCACTGAATCCACACAGAAAAACCCACTGAACTCAGTGAGTAAATTAGGGACTATATGTATAAGGAAGCTTCTTAAACAACTTTACTGTTTAAGTATTTTTTATTTGTTTCTTCTCAACATACTAGATACTGTTTTGAGATACTGTTGCAATACTACTCAAAACCTGTTTCGTAGACAACAGAACACTTAGGAGAAGATCACTGCAGGGGCAAAAGTGATAAAGTCATCACCAAAAAACCTGTAGGACTGGATTTCAAACTGACCGAAAGGTACCAATGAAAAGGCAAGAATACCATGAAGGATAACTGTGAGTGCCTGTTCCTCCACTTAGAGCATCAACACTGTTAATGAGCAGTATCAGAGACGATTTATTCATCAAAAATAATCTTGCATCTCAAGCCTTCTCTTTCTCAAGATCGACTTTAAAGTTTGCTGCTGAAATCCAAAGTGCTGGAAGCATCTGCAAGAACATAGACTGAAACCTAGCGACTCATTGTATAAAGCCACTTCACTCTGGCTTGCTAAAGGTGTTTTCTCTGCCCACTGTCACACAGTGCAGATGTTTCTGAACATCCATCTGCGTTTCTTCTGTTCCTCTGACAGTCACGGCCTTTTAGTGTTGTCCTCAGCAAGGGAAGAATCAACTTTAAGCTCCAGGCTTAAATGTTGCTTCCAGTGATGTTATCGTGGCAGCGTCCACTGTGCTGTGAGTTTACAGAGGACTGACTGTGGTTCCGAAGATAGATCATCTCTATACATACACCTTATTGAAATAAGACACTAGAAAAATGACAGGTTTACTTGAACGCTTCTTGATACCATACTTTGAATATTTAAGACCTCTCCTGGTTATGTTAAAAGCAGGAAGTGTTGAATAACTGATTTAGTTCCCTGAAGAAGAGTTCAATTTGCCTAGTTCCGAATCCTGTATTTACCTACGCGTGTGGTTCAGAATACAAACACTTCCCTTGTAATCACACGGAGAAGGATATGCTGAATCATGGCCTTTGCTACATGGTCTCACTTTCTAGAGGAACTCACATCATTCACTAATAATAATGATCCTTTTTCTTCTCCTTAAAAACGAGTTTTGTATCAACACAAATTTTGCACTACAGGTTTTCACAGGAAAACATTTTTATGTTCTAAGTATTCTCTCTCTGAAGGTAAAGAAAGGAAACATTTTAACCATCTGTTCAGTAAATATTGATTTAGCTTCTAGCCAAGCCTTTTATTGTTAAAGAAAAAAGAATCCAAGTATGTAATCCTATTGACTTAACTCGATGGCAAAATTCTCATTGGCTTCACTATAGATCGGGATTTCACGAGGACCATTTATGTGTGTGGTATGAGCTAGCTCTGGTACTGTGGAGACTTACTCACAAAATAAAAATAAAAAAAAAACCCAACCCAACATAAACTCAGCCATGCAGAACTATCAGAAATTGGTTAGACTGCCACACATTTTTAGCTTTCCAATCACACGCACACACCTTCTCCAGCTGCTCTTCCTGCTAAATAAATAAACCATAAAGAAAAGCCTAGAAAACACAAGCTAGTACCCATTTAGATTTTGTGGGGCTTGTATATAAAAATAATATGTATAATAAAACTGTTTTTTCTCTCAATCCTTACTCAGGCGTGATTGAAGCCAAGGACAGGGTATAAACCATTTAATCAGCTTTTCTTTAGAACTTTGAAAAAAAACCTTTTTATAAATTTTTATATATTCCTGTTAATGCTCTAATAGGGAACATTCTGAAATGGATCCAGCTGGTTTTACTCAGTAGGCTTTGACCACTCTATTCCCCTCCTCCCCTTTATGTATCAGCTGTAAACTGCTTGCCAAATGTTCTGTTTCCTGCTTCCACACTGCTGGCATGCAACATCTTTGGAGATTCAAAAGAGATAGGAAAGCTAAAAAGGTATCAGGTAATACAGCAAACATCTTGGTCTGCAGTTAAACCAGCTAAGAGTAACAAGCAGTAAGACTGTACTTTTTCTTCAGAGTGCAGGTGGAGAGGCTATGAATGAAAACAAATTTCTGAACACAGACTCCAGCACAGGATCCGTGGAAACAACCGTCAAGCCGTTGCCATTTAAAGATCCAAACTTCATCGTAAGTATGTTAACAACTCGAAATCGTAAACTCTTCAAATAAAACGTTAACCAGGATTCTGTTTAACCATATTGCTAATGTAAATACGAAGAAAGTCAGCTTAACAGCCAAGTAACAGGTCAACCAAGTTGAAGAAATCCGCCTGAAGTCAATGCCACTCTCTGGTCCAAAGTGCACACTGTATTATAGCATGAAAATGGCACTGCTCCAGAGGCAGAACTATTAGGTTAAATTCTGGAACAGAGTCAGAAAACCAGCTAGATCAAGGTAAGTGCAGAAGTTTTATGGTGTGATATCTCACAGAGTATCACAGCTAGAGAGGAACAATTAATACCACTGTGAAGGTAGGAATCCCATCTCTCAGTTCCTAGCCAAGACAGACTGCAAAGCAATTCAACTAGAAATCAACCAGAGAGTTATTAGCAGCTGGCATTTCGCTCCTCTCCTGGTCCCTCAAACTCTTAATAGACCTGTGGTGTCTGTTCCTCCAGTAATTACTAGATTTAGAAGCAAATGTGCTGCCTAGAAGTCTGGCCTGCTGGCTTTCAGAAGTCATGTAAACTCTGACAGCTGATGAAATACAAGCTTCTGAAACAGTCTGAGGTCTAAGTTGGGGGAGAATGTGAAGGAAGATTACAGCTAGTAATGCTGTCACTGCTGGGTTTGTTTTTAATGTCTTTTTATCTTGCTGTGCCAGGGCCAACTCATTGGCACACTGTACAAATGCTTTCTAGACAAGCAAACTTCTCAGACTGCTGGTCCCAAGCCAGTACGTAGAAAGAAAGATTTTTATCCCAGATTTCATTCTGTATGAACAAGATACTATACCCCACAGCGTAAAACCTGAGTAATCGGGCATCACACAGCTCACTACTAAGCACAGGTTTGGCAGGCAGTATAAAATTAATCTCTGTAGTTGCTGTGTGCTTTGCAGATGACTTCTGTCACAAGAGAGGCATTCAAACGACTCTATGCTTTGCTCGCTCACTCTTAATCCTCCAGTGAGCACCCACGTCTTTGAGAAATGGGGCTTATTTGAAAAGCTCAATTTGTGCCCAGAGGCTTTCCAAGTAGTTTCCATATAGGATTTAAGTAGCCACGAGGCCTTGTGCTGATCCTTCAGTTCTTAGAGGGACGTCACGGTTTCCAAAGGGGCAATACTAATGTCCGCGCGCTGGAAATGGTAATGAACGTACAGGGCCTTTGGGAACTGCTCCAGAAATAATGGGCAGTTACCATAAAAACATGAAATTGTCCTCCCCGATACAGTGACTAAGTTAAGAGGAAATGTATTGAGTTTTAACTAGCTTTTGGTGGGTATGAACTGGTCGTAACGATTTGGATGACTTTTTTTGCACCCTTCCAGCCTGATTTGTCTTAAAAGGAAGAAAATAAGTCAGACAATATCTCTCTCATAAATATGTGTGAGTTTGAGCCATTAGCTCACTGCAGAGGATAGACTTAAAAAGCAGAGAAGGAAGAAATTACCTTTTTCTGAGCTTCCTGAATGGAATTTGCATCCCTTGGCAATGGGGAAGGGGAAGACTTTCTGACAATTGTGTAGAGCAATGAATAGCTCCGCCTGTCTTAGTTCTAGCTTTCCCTGAACTTCACTAGAGCAGAGGTAGCTTGGTTCATTTGTTATTGACAGTCATGGCCTTTTGATTGTAGGTACATGAGGTGATATTCAGCCCCCATTCCTAGGAGGCATAAATTCTTACAAACCCAAGAGTTTCTTTTGACAAACCAGATCACTGAAAAAAAAAAATATATATCATGCGATGATTTGGGGTAAAATTAATGTAATTAATTTAAATTAGTAATGTAGCAGTACATCTATTTTTGTCTCCTATTCCAGCAGTCTCTTATTTTACAATGGTCTCTAGATTATTAAGGTGCTACCCTCAGAGCAAACATTTGCATGTACTTTCTATATTGGATACCCATTGTCAAAACACGATGCATCATCAGCTCATTAGCATCTTTTCTGAATATATCTTACATCTACAGGAAAAAAAAAAAAGCTTTTTTATTGAATCCTTCCTCCTATCATTCTCAACAATTTAACAGGCTAATTTATAAACCTGTCCCAGCAGAAGTGTGTTTGCAGGACTTTGCTGAGGCTGATGTGGCAGGTAGCAATTATTAACAGAAATAATAACAACGCCCCAATTGTGAGAACGTTTTCTGAAGTACAGCTGTAAATCTGTGTCCTTTGATCATTCAGAAGCAGCGCAGTATGTTGTGCAGCTTCTTTCTCTGGAGGGACATAAATGAATTACTCTGTAGCAATCATACTTGATAACTGAAGCTACCATTATAGTACCTGTGGCAAGCTTTCCATTAGTGTACCTTTCAAAATGCAAAATTGTCTCGGCAGCCAGCGTTCTATTTAATACTCTATTCTTCTGTCTTCTCCCCTTTGAAAAATAAAATTTCCAGAAAGTTTCTCGTAGTATTCATTACATTTTGCAAGATGGGTTGTGTTTTTCTACAGTCACGGATAATTTGTAAAAGAGGTAAGAGCTGCACCTGTGACACACCATAAAAAGGAGAGAGGAAATTCAGCCGCGTAATCGCAATTTCAGACACGATTTCGTAGTAATAAGTTCTAATATGATGGGAAGTACATAAGGAATCCTGTAATCTCAGGCTAAACCTAACCACACTGATTTTCTGTTTCCATGTAAAAAGCAGATTTTCATTTCCTTCACTTAATCGTGAACATAGTAGCTTTGACACAGTCCAAAAAGCTTTGTTTTCCTTGCAGCCAAGATTAAAGTGTACAGTATATTAGCCTGCTGATGAAATAAGTGAGGATAACAAATGGCTCATGACAAGATGAGACTTACCAGAAAGACTATGAAATAGAAGAGTCATGCTCTGAAATAGTATTCTTTATTTATTTTCTCTCTAAACACCATATTTTTAATTCTAGCACTCCGGCATTGGTGGAGCAGCAGCTGGCAAGAAGAACAGAACTTGGAAGAACCTAAAACAAATTCTTGCTTCTGAAAGGGCATTGCCATGGCAACTAAATGATCCTAGCTGTAAGCTGCTTAGACGCTTTGCATGTATTTATAAATAATAAAATCCACACAGAATAACTTTCTTTGAAACAAACCTAAATCACTTCATCAGTGCATGCAGTATCCTGCTTGAATAGGGTCCAGTAGTGCCTTTAAGACTAGTCCAGTCACACTTGCCATCTCTAAGTGGAAAGTAGAGGAAAGCAAATCATTTAGATTATCGTGACAAAGTTCAAATGCATTTGGGGAAGAAACTTTAATAAAAGAAATTTACTTATCCAAACCAGGTCAGAAACTCCTTATTCCCATAAGGTTTTTGTCCCCTCTTCACTGCTGAGGAGGCTTCTCATCTATATACGGCCCAAATGTCTTCTGATGGGTGGCTATTGCTTGATTAGCTATATTTGAGCTATTTTCACATAGATTCTGCTAAGCCACATACCTGCAATAGCTTAGACCTCAGCTCAAGCTTCCTATCCAGCTCCTTATCCTAGATTCCGGGGAGATTTAAATCCTACATCCCCTTATTTAGTTCAGCACAGCTGAAACTATGCTATTAGCAGTCCTGATTAGCAGTCCTAGCTGGTGTACATCTGCAGGGGCAGAGTTACAGCAGTCGTCTTAATCTAGATCTAATTCAAGTCTACTCATAAAGTAAGATATTACTGAACATAGCTGGAGGCAGAACGCGATCCTCAGATTCTACCTAAGCAAGTGAAGGCATTTCAGAACTGAGCATATGCATACACTTTTTGTCAGACTTGGTGTGTTATCTAGAAATAGCTTGCCATTTTTTTGGAAGTGTTTTAGACACAACTGTTACAGAAAAATGCAGACCCCTGTGTGTTTCTGGCTATTGTAGCTGACAATCTGCTGATGTTGTTGTTTCTATTATGTTCTGTTTGCATCCATAAACTTACAGGATTCTTCTTAAGAAAGTGAGAGAAGAAATTCAGTTGCATATTTAAAGCTAGCTGTCTTGTGGCATTAGTGTCTTTTGAATTACGAGATGCTGAGTTAGAAATTTTATATGGATGGAGCATTTGGATTGATCTTAGGATCTGAATGAGGTGCAAGGGAGATAAGGAAGGAAGGAAGAAAGAAGTGAATCAGGTAGAAGATATTTTTGTAAACATCCAAAATAGGGGATTTAACTGCTTAAACATACCAACGGTATCTTAAAAATGTTTATGAATGAGAGTTGCTATCTAAAGGGCACCAAAGAACAGCCATTTCCATCATTTAATTTAAACATTCAGACAATTTTCTAGGTCATTGGCTGAGCTTAAAGTGGTACACGCTTAAAGATTTAACTGATTTAAAAGATTACTTTGCTTTTCTGGATTATAGTATTTCAGAGCTGCAATCTTGAGCAATGTTTTGTGGTTTTAGCATACAGCATGAATATGATAATGGCTATTCTTTGCAAATAGCTGACTGCAAGGGAATTCATTAACACTTGGAAGAAATCAACACATCTCAAGGAGCTCTTGCATTTTTCCTTATGGGGAGGGCAGTTCTGCTTACTGAACTTGTTTTAGAGAGGTGAGCAGAATCAGGCTGTTGTTTACAGTGCTAACAGGCTAAATGTTTTCAGGGGTGATTCTGCCTCATATTTCTTTGCCTTAGTGTTGCTAGTTAATAGAGAAGACAGAAAGTAAAGACAGCATTTTAAAGAAGTAGTATTGCCTATGGACATTTTGGGTTTACATTTTAAAATGTATATAGCACACTGAATTTATCCTTTTTTTTTTTTTTTTCCCTGCCTAGATTTTAATATTGATGCTCCTCCTTCCTTTAAGCCTGCCAAGAAATATTCAGACATTTCAGGACTTCCGGTAAGTATTGTATTTTTTCTGTTCAAAATTAGCATCTCACTTTCCACAATGAAATAAATCTGAGGTGTGCTTTTGTAAAAGGTGGACTTGCTGAGGTTCCTGTTCAGCTTGTCCAGTGGTTTAGGGCCAAACCCCAAACCCTGCGGCTACATCACAAAGTCCTTAGATTGCTAATAGTTGTCAGGACACATGAAGTATCTTGTCCTGCCAGGTATCTCCTCTCACACCACTCTCCCAGCTGCAGAGTCTGCATTAGTCCCCAGCATTCCTGATTCTTCAGATGGTTACAATGAAAGCTGGTAGCCCACAGTCTCCCAAGTGAAATTTGCCAAGCTTTAACCGCACAAACTGAAACTTTCCATGCCGAGTGTTTTCCTGAGGCTGATTTATTTCATTATATCTTTTAGAGAAAGTTTTAAAAGGATGGCTTAGCCATTTCCAAGGGTGAGGATTAGGCAAAATTATATTGATTGGCCCAGGTTAAAAAAACACCCTTGTTATTCTTGCTCGCAAAGTTTCCCTCAAACTAATCAGCCTGAGACAGACATTTGGCCTGGACTTTGGAGAATTTCAGATATCCACCCCTGCTTCAGAGCTGGAACTTGAAGTTTGGCAGCTGTCTAGCCTGTGTGTCACAGATGGGCTCTTTTACATGGTTTTGTTAAAGAAAACAAGAAAAAGAAAAGGGAAGACACCTCCCCCCCTCCGTTTGACTTAGATATAGTTTGCACATGCTCCAAAAAGTCTCAGTAGTTAACAATTTGGCACCTGAACTGCCCAGAAATTCTGTTGGCACAAACCCGAAGTAAAGTAATTGAATTCTGCCCAACAAAAATTTTGTGTATGCTGCTGACACTGCTCCTATGTGACATGAATAATATTACTTAAAACAGGTGTTAGTAACAGCATGTCTTTTCACTTCTTACCTTTATCACCCAGTTATCTATTTTGCAGAAGCCTAGGCATTTATTACAACTGAAACGCTTAGGAATGTTGTATTTTGGACTATAAAAACGGTTAAGTAAGGGTTAGACTAACTAACTACAATAATGGAAACTTTGTAACATCAAAGAGCCTTAGACGGAATTTCTGGGTCCCTTCTCCTAGTTAAATCTGTTCCTCATCCATAGGGCACTAGCCCACCTCACAGGCTTGATACAGCCTCATAGAGAAGCCTGTATATATCCACATTTATACGTTGCAGGTTGACACAGCACCTTGCACTCTGTACACTGACTTAGTTGAAAGTCCCCATTGGGAAAAAAATGGGTCAGCATGTAATTAAGGACTGCCTTATAATGGATATACAGTGCAAGGCATCAAAGAATAGCTGTGGTGCTAACTGTAATCCTGCACATCCTAACATGTGACTTCTTGATTCGGTAGCATATGTTTTCTTTGACTTTTTTTTTTTTTCTGAAGTTACACATTTAAATAAGGCACCTAGGAGGTGGTGTGTTTCTAGCCTGTGCCTTTGAGCACGATTTGGAAATGGAGTGGGTTGCTCAGATTGAGGCTGTAACCCTTGGTGTTCAGGAAGGAGTGGGAAAGCAGCATCTCCCTCACAGATGAACTGGCAGACAGCAAATGGAAGAGACTGCTCACAAATCCAGGAAAAATAATTCCCTCCAGCCAGGCAGACTTGCAGTTTTGTACTCAGAAGAAGATTGCTTTGATATAATAGCAACTTGTTTTTATACAAGGAGACAGTTGAATAAGGAACTTTACATAAATACCCCTACTCTATATAAAGATGCAGTGGATGGAGGAAGGGGTGATAGGTGGACATGTGAAATGATAATGAGCAGATTTCATCAAAATAGCAAAAATTCCATACTGGATCACTTAATGGTTTAACATCTGTTTCCTATTCTCTCCCCTTAGAGTTGCTTTGCACATATTAGTAGCACTCACACCAGGTGTTACTAGAGCTCCTGCAACAGCTCTGACCTGTGAGGGGCTTATGTGGGGCAGAAGGTGTAAGGACACAAGTCCCACCTCCAAGGAGCCAAGCAATGCTTTCTGTCACTGGCCTGTGATGCATTTCTAAACCAGTCAGTCATGATGTTTAGGCAGACGATGATTCAGAGGTTATAGATGTCAATGAAGACCATGTCCCTACCAGCCAAGGGTCAGTTTAGCCGTAGGAAATAAGAGTTTTCCTCTCAGTTCCTCAGTCTTTCTTTACCAGCTCCTGCTTTCCATCAGTGATTTATATATTTTAACTATTCTAGCACAGTACAAATACTCTCCTTTCCATATGAATCCATTCAGTGCTGCTTTTGTTTCCTTTTTCATCTTTCCACTTCCTTTTTTTAATTTTCTATCCTTTAATTGCATCATGACTCAAGTTTCCTATTTTACCTGGCCTGCAAGGTTTCTCCAGATTATGATAAAAATACCATGTTTAAAAAAAAAATCTTTTTTATTAAGATAACTAAGACAGCATGTCCTTTAAATTGCTAAGCTAGAAATGTTTCATAAGAAGTACTAAATATATTTTCAAGATAATTTCCTGATAGGAAGATATGTAGGGTAATATTTCAGAAATCTAGTACAAGAAAAATGTCCCTGTCTTTTCTGTGTAAAAGCTGAAAGTAGGTGTATAATAATATATTTTCTATGGGAATGCTGGATTCCCCATGGGAAAGGAAAAAAAGATTCCTTAACATTATCCATTTAGGGAAGAATTAAATGGTCTAGCAGGTACAAAAAAAAAAAAAGAGAAGTTTATTAAAACATTCTCATCAGTATACCTGCAGTTATATTAAATGCCACAATTGAATTCTACCGATCCTCTTCCTGTGTGTAACACAAATGGAATTAAATTTACCACTGGTCTAAGCAGAGCAGCCAATTTGTGTTTGTAAGGCAGCCTAGGATTCAGAAGCTATTATCTACTACATTGACGCTGCAAAATAAGACCACTATTTTGAAACTTGCTAGATGAATATTGAGATAATTTAAGATGCAAACCAGAGTAATTTCTTGTAAAGCAGATGAAAAAAAAAAAAACAAACCAAACAACCCTAGGCCTTCAAACATTTATATTTCACTTCCTTTTATGAAAATGGATCAGCCCTGTAACTATAGAAACACCTAGCGCTAACTAATTTATTGTGTTTGAAGAGCACGTATCCTCAGCCTTTAACTTAGTTGCTAAACATGACAGAGCGTTTTCTTTGCAGAATCACCTTGCTTCACTTTTCTAATCTGTTGTAATTATTGCTGAAGTTGTGGTAAAGTTCGTTTTCAGGCTGAAGTGATGGCAGAAATGGCTGGTTAGCCAGTAGCATGCTCAAATACTACAGCCCAATACAAAGTATCAGAATGGTGGAGAACTGTATTTTTAAACCTAGATTGATGCACAATAGAAATTGCAGGTCTTGCTTGGCTAGCTTGTTACAGAATCGTGCACGTTTGAAAAGCAGTCTACTCAGCTTTTTCTTAGCATGAGGCAAGATTTAAAGTGTGAAATAAAAATAAATTTGTAACTGCTGTAACCCTGAAGTTACTACCAGGGATAAATCTGCTGGTGGCTAATGTCCTAACTTTGCCATTTGTTTGAAAATTAGTTGATGGCTTGACTGTTAGCTGACACATTTAATTAACTTTGTGGCATTTCTTTGTATAGAAACAAGGTATAAATAATACTTCATTATCTGCTAAGTCTTAACCAGGCCAGACAATCGACTGGTTTGTTGCCATGGTTGACAGATCCTTTCCAGCACAAAAATGGTATCAGGCTCTGCACTTCAGCAGTGTGGATGGAATGCACCAGCTCACCCTGGCCTTTTCTTTTCTAATAGCAATGCCTTAAGGAATCTGAACGGCCTGTGCCTTGCAGCCTGCCACCATCTCCTTTATAGGAAGGTACAGAAGACACTTTCAGAGCCTTGGCAGGCACTTGGTAATCCAGTGCTGAACAGGCAGTGATTGTCCTGGAGGTTGAAGGTGGAGGGGCAATACCCTGAAGCCTGCCTTCCTCCAGCCCATCCTCCTGTGCTGTCCCCAAGCTCATCCGAGCTCAAGGTTTCTGTGGCAACAGTGAAGGGGAGAAGATGGAAGGAAACTGGCAGCTCTCCCAGGCACCCAAGGTCCAAATATAGCAGAGGATACAAGCATGGCCCAGGGTTAGCTGTCCAGGCTGCTATCCTGAAAGCAGGCATCTGTAGCAAAGCACAAAACTAAGTTCAGATTTCTTACCAGTTCAGTCACAGAACCATAAGATGAGGCTCCCTCGCTTTAACAACCACTTTAAAGTAAATTAAAAGCTCAGTTGTATGCAGGAAGAGAAAATCAGTCCAAAGCTATCAGAGCACCCATAATTCAGCCTCTTTGTGGGTAATTTATTGGCAGCAGCCTGACTCTTTGGCGAGCTGCCTTGAGACAGGCTGCACAAGACACAGGGTTGCTAGGGTGAGTTTAGAGAGGTGAGGAATTCCTTTTGCGCTGTGTTTTGTATAAAACTATTTCAGCCCTCTCGTTATGTTTGATGCATTTCTAATTTGATTTTATAGGGATCTGTTAACTTCTCATAAGTTCTGACACCAGGAGAAAGGAAAAAAAAAAAAGTACAACCTTTTGGTCACATGGTAGAACAGCAAGTGCTGTTACCAGGAAAAGAAACTCACTGTCTTGTGGTCTTGTAATTAGACACTTTTTTTTTCAGTATTCTATTTTGAGACTTATTTGAATGGTGTCTCTGCCATTGTTTCTTTTTCAGGCGAATTACACAGATCCCCAGAGCAAGCTAAGGTTTAGTACTATAGAAGAATTTGCCTATATTCGGATGCTTCCTTCAGATGTGGTTACAGGATACCTGGCTCTCAGGAAAGCAACAAGTATTGTTTCCTAAAGAGACCACATGTTGTCTATCGCTCGTGAGCCGTGCTAATTTTGAGACTCGTGATGGAAACTGACTGCAGGACTGAGGTTCCTTCAAACTATCCATGGGTTTTTACATCAGGAAGTAGTTGATGATACGTGGATTTGAAGAACACAGGGATTTAACTTTGATAAATGCTGATATTTGTTAAGTTTGTCAATTTGTAAGCAATTTGGTTTGGTGAACAGAATAACTTAGGCCTTATGGATACGTATCTGCACCGTAATGTCTGAGTTAAATTAATTTCTGTAGAGGCATCTCCACCTTGTATGTTTTATGTACTGCTCTGGCTCTGAAGAAACAGTCATTTCAACTAAGGAAAAGGTACCAAGATATCCGGACTCCTAAACCTGCCCTGCCAGATGCACTTGCCACTTGGCTGTGAAGTTGTTTGTCCCATCTGTAAAGTGAAGCTAAAACACCTAGCAAGTGCTGCTGTTGTGATGACTGTTTATGGTACTGAGCCCTGTGGAAATGAACAGCTTCACACAAATATGTCCATTGAGGAACTGTCAGCATAAATAAAGTTGGACTCAAACTTGTTTTCAAATATCCTAATGAATATGCATAACAGGATCAAACCAAATCACCAGGTAACCCTTAGTCATGACACTTTGTAGTTTTTGAGTGTTTCATTTCACAACTTGACCATTCTTCTACCTTTCCTAGTTAGTACAATCTTAGTACTAATTAGTACCTTTGCTTCAGTCTTTACTGCTAAGACCAGCCCTCAGGAATCTCAGTCCCTTGAGGTAAGAGAAAGTCTTGAGGAAGGAAGACTTTCCCATGGTTGAGGAGGATTGGGTTAGAGATCATTTAGGCAAACTGGACACCCACAAGTCCTTGGGCCCTGATAGGATGCACCCATGAGTGCTGAGGGAGGTGGCTAGTGTTATTGCTAAACAACTCTCCATCATTTTTGAAAGGTCATGGCAAACAGGAGAGGTGGCTGAGGACTGGAGGAAAGCCAGTGTCACTCCAGTCTTCAAAAAGGGCAAGGAGGAGGACCTAGGAAATTATGGGGCAGTCAGCCTCACCCCCATTCCTGGAAGGGTGATGGAACAGCTCCTTCTGGGGATCATCTCCAAGCATATGGAGGAAAGAAGGTTATCAGGAGTAGTCAGCATGGATTCACCAAGGGGAAATCATGCTTAGTCAATCTGATAGCCTTCTATGCTGGTGTGTCTAGCTGGATAGATGAGAGAAGAGCAGTGGATGTTGCCTACCTTGACTTCAGCAAGGCTTTTGGTACTGTCTCCCATAACATCCTCACAGTTAACCTTAGGAAGTGTAGGTTAGTTGAGTGTCCAGTGAGGTGGATTGTGACCTGACTCAACGACAGAGCTCAGGGAGTTGTGATCAGCAGCACAGTGTCTAGTTGGAGGCCCATAACAAGTGGTGCTCTCCAAGGGTCAGTACTGGGTCCAGTCTTGTTCAACATATTCAGCAATGCCCTGACTGAAGGGACAGGTGTACTCTCAGCAAGCTTGCTGATGATGCAAAACTGGGAGGAGTGGCTGACAAACCAGAAGGCTGTGGTGCCATTCAGAGAGATCTGGACAGGCCAGAGAGCTGGGCAGCGGGGAACCTGATGAAGTTCAACAAGGGCAAGTGGAGACTCCTGCACCTGGAGAAGAATAACCCCGTGCACCAGTACAGGTTAGGAGTTGGCCTGCTGGAAAGCAGCTCCATGGAGAAGGACCTGGAAGTCCTGATGAACAAGGTAACCATGAGCCAGCAGTGTGCTCTTGTGGCCAAGAAGGCCAATGGTACCCTGGGGTGCACTAAGAAGAATGTGTCCAGCAGGTTGAGGAAGGTTCTCCTCCTCCCCCTCTACTCTGCCATAGTGAGGCCACATCTGGAGTGTTGTGTCCAGTTCTGGTCTCCCCAGTTCAGGAGGCAGGGAACTACTGAAGAGAGTCCACTGAAGGGCTACAAAGATGATTAGGGGACTGGGGCATCTTCCTTACAAGGTAAGCCTGAGAAACCTGTTTAGCCTGGAGAAGACTGAGAGGGGATCTTATCAATGCTTATCAATATCTAAAGTGTGGGTGTCAAGAGGATGGGGCCAGTCTTTTTTTCAGTGTCCTATTGGACAAGGGGCAATGGACACAAATCGGAACACAGGAAGTTCTACCTAAACATAAGGAAAAAAGTTCCTTACTGTGAGGGTGACGGAGCCCTGGACCAGGCTGCCCAGAGAGGTTCTCCTCTGGAGACTTTCAAAACCCACCTGGATGCGTTCCTGTGCAACCTGCTCTAGGCAAACCTGCTTTAGCAGAGGGGTTGGACTAGATAATATCTAGAGGTCCCTTCCAACCCCTACCATTCTGTGATTCTGTGACTAAATATGCTGAGTGTTATTAATGCTCATTTAATTTCAGCTCCAAAGCAGGAAAAACAAGGGGACGCATTGTTTAATGAAAGTCTGTGGGACTCATTCCTCAGTGTTTGTGATCTAATATTTACAAAAACAATTTTAAAAGTCTTTGACATGCTTACAATAGATCCTTCAAAGCCCTGGATACCAGATAATGCTACAACTGTATCACAGAACAAAAAAAGAATAAGGCAGGATATCTCTCCTCATGCCAGTAAGCATCTAAGCCACATTCTCTTTGTATCCGAGTTTTAGAATGGATGTTTTTAACTTACTTTACATACTGAAGATGTGTTTATATGATAAGGATAATGCTGATATGAAAAGAAAACACATAGAACTTCTATGAGATCATTTATACTTTAAATAAGCAGACAGCAGCTCAGAAAATACTATTTCACCAGCTTGTTCTCTCCCACAAATATTTTTAACGTTCTTTGGGAATGACTGTTTAGGAACCCAGGCTCCCTCACCATCAGAAGTGCTCCGTGCACTCCTGCACCATCTATTAAGATATATATATTGCTTCTCAGCTAATTTCTACCGTGCAGTATTTGTGCATTCTGTTTCCAAAACCTTAGTGAAAAACTGAATGAAGAAATAAAACTCAGTAAAAACCGAATAAATCTGCATCGGAAAAGTAAATACAGCTTAGATTTGGGAAAAACATTGTTTCTTCTCTCAGTGCTCTCTGCCTATACAATGGCTGAAGGATTCTTTCCTTCTACGTTTCTTCCTGTGTTAGCTACTGGCCCTTTTTTCTTCGTCGCTGGTACCTCACTGTTACTCATTAGGCTGTGGTAGTCAAGCCAAGAGTGATGAGTCAGCCACCAGCACTGCTCAGCATTACATTGATCAACAACGGTTTACTATGTGGAACAATCAAAACAAATCTGTTTTAGCAGGAAGCTGAGGACAAAAGCTCTGACAGCCAACATGTACTACGTCGTTCAGTCTGACAGGGTTCTTTTTGGAAACAGCACGCGGACCTGTTGCTCTCATCAGTGCCTTCTATGAGAGAACCGAGCGAAACCTCCCTCGCTGTACGTGAGAGAAAATAGGGGTAAGCGAAGAGCTCATCTGTGCCACAGAGGAGCTTGGAAGTGTGTTTTATTGACAGCTTTGCAAGAAGTGAACGTTGAGAGGTACGTTTATATTTAAAAGTACTTATGGGTTGTTATCTATAGAAACGTAAATAAGTTGAATTTAAATTGAAAAGAGGACAAAAGAAAGGCATCTGAAAAAAAAAGAAGCAGCGAGGAACACCATCTCAGATATGGGGAGAATGTATTTTGACTAATAGTACTGTCACATCTCTAAAGCAGAAAGGCAGCACTCAGGGTGAGGACTAATTCATTCAAGCACAACCATTACTATCTGAAGTACCACCTGAATGGATTACTTAACACAGACCACGGATGGCTTCAGCCTCACATGCATTTCCATTAGTATGTTCCTCCTCTGTTACTCCTATAACAGCTCACAGCACACCCATTGCTTAGCTTCCACAGAAATCCCACTGACATTAACAGGAATTGAGCTTATCCAGCAACTTGCAAGGCATAGTCCAACTGGCAAAGTCTTTTTTGGCAGGTGGAAAGCATATTTTCCTTGCCCCATCTGTCCTGTCCCTCAGAAAGAATGAAGACATTTACCAGTGGCCAAGCTCCTGTTTCCCTCTGCAGCTTCCTGCCCACCCCACCCCTGTCCAGCAAACACTTTGGGGGGTCACCTCAAACTTAACTGTTCTCTTGTTTTTTTATCAAGACTGCAATAACTTATTTTTATTTAGCCCATGCTTTGGGTGGATCTTCTTGCTCTTGAGGGCCCCGACAAAGCGGGCAACTACCTCTGCAGATACTAGCCCCTCTGCCTTAAAGCTGGGGAAAAAGTGCCATGGCTGATCTGCTTGATATGATGGCCAAAGCTGTGGTGCTGCAAGGATGCTGTGCTGCTGCTGGGGCAGGGGCTGGGTCAGCTGGGGCTGTAGGTGAGCTGCTCTCAAGGGATGGGCTCTGCTGGGGACAGTGAGAGGAGTGAAACTCAAAGCTGCCGCAGCTGCTGCCCTCACCTTCCCATCCTCTCTAGAGGATAGGAGAACAGGATGCTGGAGCTCCAGGGCTCTTACCTTGATTATTCACTACTGGTTTGTACAGCAGGTCAGTACCTGTGGAAGATTCCTGCCCCAGCCCTTCCCTCTGCTGCATCTGTACTAGGAATGATCTTGGCCCCACCTCCTGAAAAGCAGCAAAATTCAATTCAGAGAGGCCTTGGGCCAGGTCTTTTCAGAGCCCCTGTATTTCACTGTCCTGTATTTCCCAGCTTTCCCCCATCATAGTGTTCTGGATCCCTATGGAGTTGCTAGAGATGAGCTTCCATGGAGGACAAAAGTAGCAGACACATGCAGGGAGATGTGCCTTGAGCTCCTTTGACAGAAGTCTGTGTCAAATCCCACCAAAGCACGAGGAAATGAAGGTAAACAAAGGGAAGGGCTTTTTACTCAAGAAGAATATCAAAGTAAAAATTAACTAGTATAAGATTAGAAAGGTTTTGTAGGTCCACTCTGTTAAGAAAAAAGCTCCAGCTCCCTGCATAATCACAATATTTTTCCTGAAGCACGAAGTAATCTTTAATAAATTAATAGGACAATAATTTATTACTATGACACCAATGTGTTTTATGGCCTCTTACAGTCTCTAACAATGTACGTGGTTTACATACTCAAGACAAAATAGGAAGAGTTTTTCTTTCTGAATCACCTCAGGGAAGAAGACTTTCACAGATTCTGGGAGAAAACCCCTGACTTGGAGCTCTTCTAAACAAGAAGAGTCAAGTGGTAATCTGTGTTGTTGCTGAACACTTCAGTCACACTTAGATGATTATACCACTAGGAATGGATTCACGGAAATCCCTTCATATTTTTCTCGTTTTATTATGTGTCCCCCAATGAAAAAAAGACTTTGCCTGTTGGACAGTGAATGAGTGGGACATAATAAAATAATACACCTTCAGGTAAGAAAAACATTCTAAGTCCGTATGATGTCTGTAAGTATTGCTTGACTTGGTGTTGTGTTATCTGGGCAGCTTGACAAATCCAGGCTTTTCAGATGATTGCGCTACTGTAAATCACAACCTCCAGACAGCAATAGCAGTAATCTCTTGGGAGAGATAATAGCAACAACAAACAAACCTTCTTTATACTGGTAAGTAGTGCTTCTGGAATTGCACACAGGTTTTTGACCTGTGAGATCACACGCGCTAAGTATGGAACATCACTTCTTCTGACACCGTAGCCTAAAAGTCAATCATCTCCACATAAAAATCATAGTACTAGCAGACTAGACGACAAGGTGGGTTTGGGGCTGGCTATGGTTGCTGTTTGCCAGTGTGTTCTCTGGGCAAGAGCTTCCATCAGTCGCTTGGGTGCGACTATACTTGTCTGTTGTCCCTAATCCTCTCTCATCTTCTACCTTAGATAACTTGGATGCTGGTAATCCCTGCAGCTTTACAGAAGGGTGTGAGGAGTGATCCCCACCCACATGGAGAAGTGCTCCTGTGGTCTGAACTCCACCCAAACAATTAGAGCAGTTAATTGTGTGAAACCTTCAGGCCATGGCTGCTTACCCAGGCAGTGCAGGGCTGGCTGTGCAGTGTGTGCCTCCCCTGTCCTCTCTCTACAGCTGCATCCTTCACCAGATGGCTAGGCAAACGTGGTGGATATGAATGCAAGCAGGCAACATCACGGTGGGAGTCTGCCTTCCAGCTCAAGGCCAAAATGCAGCCCAGTCACTTGCCAAGAACTGGAAAAAGCCAGCAGCCTCCAGGAGTGTGTCTGAATAGCAGTTCTTGCATGGGGTACAACAGAAGAAGTGTGGGATCTGATAATAACCTTAATGTAAGAGGAAATCTCAGGAGTTTCAATGAGCATTGGACCTAAACTAAGCTGAGAGGACTGGAAGTGGGACTGCAGAAGCAATTGCCCTGATAATCTAAGGCTATGTTGAAGAGAAATAATTTATAAAACAGTCTGCGGGTGATGTTTAATCCTCCAGAATCACACGTGTGGCATTGTGGTGGCTTTATATTTAAAATAAAGAACGTAAATAGAGCATAACTCACCACTTCAAATTGTGCCTTTCTGGAAGGTATGTCATAGCTGATGATGTGGAGTCAATGGCTGCCAGCAGTCTCACGTGCACAAGTGACAGCAACCAGTAGGCACAAGCCTTGTTCTCCTCATATTAAACAGGCTTTTGTTACTGAAGCTGAAGGCCAAGCGCAATAAACTAAGTATTTTTTGCCTCTAACAACCAAGAATTTCTTCATCGTGCTCCATCTCTTGTACTAGTCTGTACAAAATCAGAAAGCTAAGAAACAAGTACCGGCAACATCTTGCCAGTGTTGCGTGAGCCCTTCCCACGAGCTTTGTAAATTGAGAATTAGTAACACCATTTTAGTGAAGTACAAGATGTTACATTGTTTTGTCCCTGTTTGTCCCTAGTTGGACCCTGTGCTTCCTGAACCCTTGGGAAACATCACATCGAACCCAACGGCAAAGCCCCCCCCTTCCCCTGAAAATGGTTTATTTCTGCAGCCGTCACCACATCCCAACAATTTACCTAATACTCAGTTGGAAGCCAAATTCTCTGTGGACCTTGAGATGTCTTTCTAAAGAATCACAGAGAGAGAGAGTGCAAAAACCATTCTTCCTGTACATTTCCTGTACACGATACCACTGGGACAAGCAGACCTCTCTGGAGCTTTTGGGCAGGGACTCTCACCCCAAGGTCTATTTATGTATTTCATAAAAAAATACGAATAGGCCACGCCGATGATTTTTGGAACAAGCAGCAGAATCCTGCTCTTTCACCTTTCACACCCATTCTCTGCTCAGTGTGCTTAACAGTCTCTCCATTGATCCCTCCAGCTCTACAAATCACAGGGTTGCACCCACTGCCAAACAGTTACACAGCCCTGGTAGTGCGGATGCTCTCCAGAGGATGGGATAAGCACTTTGGATTTGTTAGGTGAAAGAGGAGACTGAGCCCATATCAAAGGGCTGAGGGGGAAACATCCTCACCCTAGGCACTTGAGTAAGAGAGCAGGAACTGCAGCAGCATCCCTGTACTGCTGTATTTCAAACGAAGACAAGAGCCTAGCCTTTTTTTTCAGAGTGTGATCTGGAAGAGGGCTGCATCTGCTGCTGCCGGGACAGAACATGGGCAGGAGGCTGGCACCGAGCTGCTCAGCTCTGTTGAGGCTGACATGTCTCTGGGCATGTTCAAAGGCAGAGCTTCAGAGGCTGGGTAACCATCCAGGGTCCAGTCAGCAGCTGTATGAGGATATGGAGCACTGCAGGTTTGGCCATAGACTGTCTAAACTCAGTCCAGATCCCTTCTGGGATCTGTTCCACTTGGGAATGAGTCTTACCAACTCAGTGGATCTGACCAGCTCACATAACACATGCTTCTTTTGACCAGAAGGTACCTAGTATTGCTCCCAGTACTGGATTTGAAGTGGTAAAAGCATGAGCATTTCAGGAGAAAAAAAAATAACTAAGGGGCCATCTTATCATTCTCCCAGAGCTTCTCTGCCTTTCAAGCCTCCTGTCTATTACCTTCATGACCTATTCAGCACCTACCCTCTACCTCCAGCTTCTCCAAAACTGGAAAAGACACTGGACAAGGTCAAAAATCCTGTCCTACAACGTACGTTTCTAAGCAGTTCTCAGAAGACAGAAGCAGAATCTGGCAGCTACAGGTGTCCTAAAAGCCCTCCTTTGCACCTCTGTATCGCGATAGGTGGCAGAGTTTTGGTAGGAGAGGGGGCTGCAGGGGTGGCCTCTGTGGGAGATGTTCAAGGGCTGGAGGATGTGTGTGAATTACAGGTGCAGTTTCCTGACCCCCTAAAAGTGAATGTTTGAAATAGCGGCTTTGTTTTTTGGGTCATAAAGAAGGAAAGGCTTTATTTTGTCCTAAATAGCGCATACAAGTTTGATCGAGTAGTAATTATATCTGAACCACTAAGAAATAATCTCCAAGGCATAATTAGTAACAGCACCTTCCCTGGGAGATGTAATTCCCTCCACCTCCCATTTCTCCTTCCTGCTCCAAATAAACAACCAACCAAAACCCTTCAAAACCCTGCAGCCCTGTGATACTCATCTTAAAAATGAGGACTGAAAAACAAACGACTAAGTTAATCAAAGGGAGGTGTTTATATAAAACCCGTAGAATTACCTGCAGATCTGCAGAAACTGCTTACTGAAAGCAGAAAAGCAGCACTAGAATAAGAAAACTCTCGAGTTGAAAAGCAAGAAGAAAAGCTGAAACCACAAGAGGAAAGCTAATGGTCCATGTTGCCAAAAAGGCAGCCTTCTGCAAAGGATAATCAAAACACCAGGGTGGGCCAAAGCCAGAAGCATCCTCTACAGCAGTCCTTTTGTCAAAAAGGGCCATTGAAGTGAAGCTTAGAATGGAATTGAGTTCACCAGAAAATCAAAAACGGCTTGCCACAGAGCCAGACAGCTATCCTAATACACAAAGTGTTTTCCATCAGCAAGTGTATTTCTATTCCTCAGGCAGTGTGGCTTCCCAAGCCTCGCAGCTACCGCTTGACAAACTTATGTAAATGGAAAAGACATCATGCACACGCTGAGACCTTTCACTCAAGCAGGCACACAGGCACTTCTTCTGTTCTTAATGCTGTCTGTTTTCCTGCCAACTTGTCTAGATTAGGGATATATGTCACGCTGTAACTCTATCTACAAACCCTGAGTGTAAATATATGTACAAACCCTTCATGTAAATATATGCGTTGGAAAGATTTTTTTTTTCCCAGGAACATAGAATGCGTGAGCACTTCAGGCTTATCTCTGGGTAATGACTTCCATTTGATTCAGCTAACACAAATTCCCATCTAGGCAAGCCCAACATCCAGCACCACGTGGCAGCCAGGTACCCAACTCCACGCCTTGGCCACAGGCTCCCGTAGGAAGCAGTGCTGGGGATGGCACGGTGATCACCATGACAGGAGTGTCAGGATTTACTGGGAGGCTTCTTTTTCTTGGTTCAGAAAGTAACAAGTGATAGGAGAGGAGGAAACAGCCTCAGGTTGCACAAGGGAAGGTTTAGATTTGGTATTAGGAAAAAATTTCTTCACCAAAAGGGTTGTCAAGCACTGGAACAGGCTGCCCAGGGAGGTGGTAGAGTCACCATCCCCGGAGGTATTTAAAAGACAAGTGGATGTGGTGTTGAGGGACGTGGTTGAGTGGTGGATCTGGCAGTGTTAAGTTAATGGTTGGACTTGATAAGCTCCAAGATCTCTTCCAATCAAAATGATTCTACGATTCTATACAGAACACCCTCCCACACGCACGTTTTGTGTGGTAGTCTGTTATAAAAACAGCACAACTGGAAAACTATTGCACCTGCATACACCTCGGGGAGCACAACATAAATCATTTATTGTCGTCAAGCAAAAGCTAGGGAACAAACTTCTATTTCATTCAATAAAATATAAACCCCAAAACTGCTAACAAGCCACCGAGAGCTATTCAACAGATTGTCTATTACAGGAAATTTTGCCAGGATGCTCAAGTAGTTTATGGCCCTCTCGGATATCAGGGGAAGAGTGAAATGGGTCTAACACTTTTGAAGTTTCGTGGGGTTTTGAGAAATCCAGACATCTACGTTTTAATCTTTGGAAAATCCTGAGATCAGCAAGACTGTCGTCTGCAGGATTTAACCACAAGTTGGACCCACCTCTTAGCAAGTCTAAAAGTCTTATGATTGCTGTAAAAGAACAAATATCTCACACACACACACCCCTTTTTTTTTTTTTCCATATGTACCCATAATGATGGGGGTTGTGATGCAAAACATTTGGTTTTAAATGACAGGGTAAGAGTATAATACTCCATGCTTTCTGCCTAACTAAGTTAACTGGATGTGTCTCAGTGACTGATTTAAATAACTTGCAGCTTCTCACCTGCTTTGTGGTCTGCAATACGTTTACTGCAGCAACACAAAAAGGGAGAAGAGCAGCTCTGAGGCAAGACTCAAAAGGCTTGCAAGGCATTCTTCCTGCCTTTCAGACGGTCCCATTATCCAGCTACCATCACCTCTACCTTTCACCTAGGGAGATTATTTTTTTTTTTAAACACAGGGTATGTATTTTAACCAAGGGGTGCAGCGTGTGCACACCAGTGCTTTTTGCTTATGGGCATGCTTTTTAAAGTTTCACTTTTCCTCTCTTATTACTCCTCTTTCAATACTCGCAAGTCAGAAAAGAGCTCAGCGCAGGGCCAACTCTTCACGGTATTTGACATTCTGAGTTGCCTGGGACATTGAAACAGCTCCAACGCTGCCAGCAGGGACCTCCAACTGAAAACGTGGTAACACAATGGCTTCCTTTTTGATGTAAAATCAATCACTTCCAAGCGCTCAGGTTTACACGTCCCTCATTCCGTACTAATCTACACCACCTTAATTACTTTGTACATTTTTAGTATTTACTTTGGCTTCCTACATCTTCTCTTAATCAAGTCTTATTTTTCCATGACACAGGCAGATATCCTGAACTTTTCTAGGAGCTGATATGACACACTGCCCTTCGGGAAATGCAATAAAACATGGCTGCACACCCAGTGCAGGATCTACATTAATTAGAATCACTGATCATTAACACGTGAAAATAGGGGGGTTGTGCTGTACAGAGCACCAGTGCTGTGGCAATATTGCCTTGCTTCATAAACAAAACAAATCCCAAACATTAAAGCCACTTATGGCACTCGTCTCCAACAAGGTATTTGGAAAAAAAAAGAATACAGTATATTTTACTCTTTTCTTCATCATTCTGCTGCTAGACCAGGCAAATTAACATTGTTTTCCTACCACAAACCTCTGGAGACACCATGATTTAAGAATGTTTTTCTGAATGCTCGTGCTGAAAAAGCAAGCAGCCAGCTACTAAGCTTTAGAGGAAGGAGGTGGCATCTCCGTTCACACACCTTGAAAACAAATTATCCTGCAGGGAGCCAGGCTGGGTGAACAGGGGGTAGGCAGAAGTACCACAGAACCTTCTCCCTTCCACCCAGAGCCAGCATAGCTCATTAAAGCCGCTGCCTCGCACATATCATAGTGGTCATTGTGGATGGAAAGACTGACACACTGCAGCACGTCTTATCATTGTTTATCATCACCTATATGCTGATTGAGACAAGAAGAGACGTGTCACCCCGTTTCCCTCCCTCTCTGTAGAGGAGGAATGCAAAAGCCAGCTCCTGTCCCAGACAGCTCATCTGCTGACACCAGACCCAGCTCAGTCCCAGCAGAGTGCTGTGTGACAGAGGTTTGCCTGCAGTGCTTGGAACCCCACCACAGAAGAAACTTGTGTGCGCTAAGAGGGGGAAATACTGAAAAAGGAAATAAACGTAGCTGTCATCCGATTTGCAACGTGTTCCTATAGAGCCCTGGCAGGGGATGGGGAAGGGGGAAGAGCTGAGAAAACAACTTCTTTAACTTTTGCAATAGGCTGACGTAGGACTGTCCACCAAATGCAGCCTCAGCCAAGCAGCTAGGGAGCCCAGGGCTGAATCAGAGGCGTAACACATCTATCTGAACTTCCCAGAACACACAGATGCCGGGCTTGATATCTGCCAGCCAGATAGGCTTCCGGGCAAAACCGACCCGGTGCAGCCACGGCCCCTGCCCGCCCCCCCACCCGCCCCCGCGTCGCCCCC
>WTSP01003285.1:0-10359 GCA_025331215.1 Actenoides lindsayi
CATCCAGCCAATTCCTTATCCACCAAACAGTCCACCCATCAAATCCATATCTCTCCAATTCAGAGAGAAGGATGCTGTGGGGGATGGAGTTAAACGTTTCACAGAAGTCCAGATAGATGAATTCTGTCACTCTGCCCTTGCCCACTGATGTAGTCCCCATTCATTTGCTTACTCTTTCTTCAAAGCTGTGATTTCCCCAGAACTTGCCTTGTTCTAGCTACCAGCATCCTTGCTGGAACTGATGCTTTGATTTAATGTCTATGTTTTTTCTCCAATACCTCAACATAGAATAACATCTTAAAAGAACTCGAAAACCTTATTGCTGCAGTTAAGATGTCCCAGCTGTCTGAGGTAAAGCACTTGACATGTAAGCACACTGCTCTGTGAAGGGGTCTGGTTTGTGTTGTCTTTTGCTTGTGATGCCTGCTTGCTTCAGCGTATGATGCTTCAACTGTTTTTCTTTGCTTGCTTGAATTGATCTGGCTGCATCCTTGGTTTTAGCTTGATATTAATGGTTTCCAGGGTAACCTCTTCTGTAGGAAAGGCTGCAGTCTTAAACTGCCTTCCTCTGAGTCATTGGCTCTATTGGACAGCAGGCTTTTCTGCTGTGACAGATTATGATGACTTTTCAATTTCTTTAATTGTTGCCATGGCACCTTGGGATAGGGAATGGGATATTTTCCATATGTCCTGTCTCATCGGTGGGTGGGAAAATATTTCTACTTCCTAGTCTCAGATTATCTCAACTAGTTTAACTTCATCCTTAAGTCTGTGTAGACAGAATCTGACTCTGCTGTAATTTATTCTGTAATTTGTGCAATTTTAAATGGGAGAGGGTCACTAGTGGTGTTTGACTAGTGGTATTTCACTTTCCAGGGTGAAATTGAGCTTCTGCTGTTTCTGTGCAGGATGCTGCACGGGCGATTGCAAGAACTTTAAACTACCCTTTTATTTCTCTGCTTTCCAGTCCCATACAAGTTCTACATTCTTGTCCAGTGACCGGAAGAGCAGTGTGACTGAAGATAGCTGGGATGATGATATTGCACATCAGCTTGTGAGGTGGGTTTTGGTGTCAGATATCACCAAGCTTATCCTGAATTTCTATTTGCTAAACTTCCTGCTGTGTTTTACGTGTGTGTTCAGTTGTCTGTTTTGCATGAGATGTCTTTTCTAAACCACCACTGCTTGATGTTTTCCTTTACTCTGTATCTTTCTGCTGCCACTCCTTGGTTTATTCCATCTAATGCCAAGTCTATGCTTAAATTGGTCCTTCTCCTGCCTTTGAAAGCACATTGCTTTTAGGTAGCTTTTCCTTCATAGCTGGTAAGCACTGCAAAATCTCCTTGAGTGGGTGGGTGTCATAACTGGCTGCTTTGATGTTTGTTACATATAAATGCTTACTAGTCATCTGCTTTTATGATGTATACTGTGCTTTGGAAAGAAGGTCAGAGCAGGACCTGTTAAAATACATTTGACGTTCTGTTTCTCCTCTGTCTAGTCTCCCCTTTGAACACAGGAGAGCCCTTGGAGCTGCCCACATGCATATCTCCAAGCAGCCATATTGCTCTTCCATAGTGAGGTGAACTTGTGCACTGAAAGGCTTTACTTCATTGTTGCCTCAGTCTGTTTTATTCCTGCTTCTGTGTCCTCAGCAGTGTGCTTTCCTTATGAGTTGTGCTTATGTAAAAATTGGAAATCTGTTCTGGCTAGGCAGCGTGTGTTTTTCAGCACTTGTTGCTGAAATACATTTCTGAAGGCTTCTCTTGATGGAGGTGAAAGCTGCAGTTATTCTTCTGGATTCTAGGGCCTGTCACAGGTATGGAACATGCTCCATTGCTGTTATTCCTTCTCCTCAGGGCTGCAGGGATGCCAATGAGGGTGCCTGTTTCCAAGCTGTGCGATGCAGGACAGCAAGGTGGCAGTTCCAGAGCAGTACAGACATCCTCACTAGATCTTCAGAGACCTGCTTCTAATGAGGCCCTGGAAATTGTGCCTGTTGCCTCCAAAGGCATGTGGCCAGCGCAGCCTGCTGAGAAGCCTCAGTCTTACCAGGAAGAGAATGGGATGAAGCCAACTAAAGCAGTGGAAGCAGAAGAGGCTCTTCTTGTATCTAACATCTTTGGAGGTAAACTTGAGTCTTCTACTCTTCTGATATGAATTTGCATCTTCAGAAATGAATGAGTGCAGTGCCATAGCTCTAGTTAGCTCCTAACCATCACTTCAGCAGCTCCTAGTGACTATTAGGAACTACATACTTCAGAGATGCTGATATCACTAGAATTACGTATATCCCAGAATGGGATGTCTTGGGGATATCTGGCATGTTTGCAATAGCTCAAGATCACTCATCAGACTTTGAGTAATAGGCTAGATGCACATCTTCTGTTCCTTGTGGCTTTGCCACATAAATAGTAACTCTTCTACAGATCATGAGCATTCCTAAATATTAGGGGATCTTGCTTTGGGCCACCTTTCTGTTCAGAGGGGAGCCAGCTTTGCAGTTCTGTTATGCAGTAAGTTTGGAGAGTTCCTGTAGAGATAAGTCATGCTTTTTCTGTGCTATGGTAGTGTGTGGGGCATAGCTTTTAGTGGTATGGGGAAAGCTGGCATTTGCCTATTGCATTTCTCAGTCTTAGGAATGAATTTTGTCTTTCCAACAGAGGCCTTGTGCACCACCCAACAAAATCCCAACAATTTGCCAGCACTTGCCCGGGAAAGTCATCCGCTTTCATATGAGGGTGATGAGATGGCAAAACAGTTCTTTGATCGTCTCTCACAAGGGCATGTTACTCAGAGGAGAAAGCGTTCCACCCTGTTTGCAACAAGCACTCCATCTTCTGGTGTGGATCTTTTTCCATGTGCCAGTTCCACTCAAGTGGCTCGGTGGAGTACCACAAAGGACAGCAGCACCTCCAGCAAGAGCAACACACAGCCACAGCTGAAGTCCCCCAGCTCCCTGGTTTCACCTACTCAAACCACTGTTACTTCTGGTAGAAAATCTTTGGGTAAAGAGATTTTAAGTGATCAGCCACAGGCTAAAGAAACTGGATGTGGTATTGAAACAGGTCACAGCTATAGCCAAGTCCCAGTTTTTTTTCCTGTAAAGGTTAAAAGTAAACGTAATTGTAAAACTGGTGAGAAAACAACTCTTAAACGAGCAAGCACAGGAAAAAGGAAAACAAATACAATTAAAAACAATGGAGAAAGTAGTCCTGGTATACCTCAAGATGAAGAGAGTGCTCAAAATGCAAAGCAGCTTCCTCAGCCAGAAGTTGCAACATGTTCTGGTAAGCCTGAAGATTCTGACACGAAGCAGAAGGCTTGCATGGGGGATTTCAACAGGAAGAACAGAGGCTTTGGTGTGGAACAACATTGCCTCTCTCCTGATGAAGTTCAAGATCTCAGAAGAACATATGTGGTAAATCCAGCACAGCTACATAGTCTTGGAAGTGGTGACTTACTGCAACAGGTTAGGAAGGAAGCTATCTTTGAGATCCAAAGCACAGAGAGCTTGTCAAAAAGCCCAGTTCATACCTTCTCAAGTCATGAAGTTCCCTTGGATGATTTCAGTCTACAGAATTCACTGTTCTTGAGGAAAGAGACCTCAAGTGCCTGTGCTTTGCAAGGGGACTCAAGTGGGAGCGTAAAGAGCATCAGACAGAAAACCAACAGAAAAACTAGAGTAATTAGACAAAGAGATGACTTTGAGGAGAATCTGCCAAACAGTGTAAAGACACCAGAGGCCAAAGCTGAAGAACAGACTAAAAGAAGACAGACAAGCAGGAAGAAGACTGTCAGGAAAAGCAGTTGTCATGATCAGAGAAATGAAGTTGTTTTTGGGCAATGTATAGATGTTGGAGAAGTAGCGAAGGAGAGTGCAAAGGATTCATGGGGTAATCTTAAATGTAGCAGGAAAACTTACGTTATCCGTCCTTTGGATGTTGCAGAAAACTTGGGTTGTGTCCAGACAGATTTTGAAGGGGATGAAATAGTGCCTCCCAGGTCTATTTCTGTGAGCAAAGCTAGCAAAATACCCAGAATTCAGAGGATGGTAGCTGCTCAGAGTAATGAAAAACAGACAGGGGGCCTTCAAGAAAAGGGGCAAGCTGAAGTTGACAACATGAATACTTCAAAAAAACAGCCTAAACCAAAGCCTCGGAGGAAGAGGAACACCTCTAGACCTCCAGAGACTGATTCCCTTGCCAGACAAAGTGATGGTGCAAAGGCACCCATTGGAAGCCTGGCAGAACTTGAATCCAAGCAAACTGTTCTGAGGGAGAAGTTTTCCTGCATTACAGAACTACAGTCTGACCCAGATGCCTTCCGGAAGGAACAGATAGCTAAGATATCGCTTACAAATAATCTTATGGACCTTTCACACAGTCTGGAATCCTTCGCTGTGACCTGTTCTGCAGCTTCAGCTTTAAGTTCCAGGCTTACATATGTATCAGTCTCCAAGAGCTTAAGTACTGAGAGCAGCAGAATGCCAGAGAAATCCACTGTTCGGCCAGAAAGCTCCCTGATATTTAAAGACAAGACTGCAGAGAAAATACCTGGGGGAAGAAACCAGGTTGAGTCAAGTTCTCAGAGCTCACCTTCACAGGAACCTGGTAGGTGGTAGGCTGGGGAGGGGATCTGTGTTTGGAAATGAATGCCAAAAATCTATGCAGCAAGTGCTTATATTTTATTTCCTTCTCTCCTTTTCAGAGTTAAAGACCGGTGTCTGATACACCATTTATGCTTCCACTTGTGCTGGCCAGTCATTTCTGTTGCTGCATTTCCTTATAGTTTATCACCATTCCTACAAGAATTTCTGGTCATTTGTTCATGTGTGGGTATTGGGGAAGAGATGCGCTGCAAGTCCTGTTTTATCACTCTTGTTATCTACAGGGCGTGCTTGTTCATCTAGAAAATCAAATACTCAAGCAGTTGAAAACTATAATTTGCTGCTGACCTTGTCTACTAGAGTCAGTATTATTGGAGCACAGAATATGATGAAGATGGCAGGATTTTGGTCCAGGATGGTTAGTGCTGCAAGGTTTCAGACTTCATACCGCTAGGTGGTATCTTCAATGGAAATTCATCAGGAGCTACCTAAATTCTCTTGGTTGTAATTTTTTTTCTTTTTTTAAAAAAAGGATTTTGAGGGTGTATGCCTTGTTTGATAATACAATAGTTAAGCTGAGTGTTTTTGGGAGCTTGCTGTTATTGCATACTCCGTAAAGAGAGTTGTTTTGTGGATTTTTTCCATTCTGTAGCTGTTGACAAACAAGCCTATTCTAGCTAGAGCGGCCTGTACTTTGTAGAAAGGGAGGAAGTTCTGCCTTCTCCCTCTTGGCCAACTTTGAAAGCTGCAGTAAACATTGGTGGGGTCCTGTGTCTTGCTGGAAGTCTCATAGGTTGGTTGGGTGCTGCAAGCTTGCTTTTTGCTCTATGCTGTAAGTTCCTGGGCATTAGAACTATCTACTATCATTGTTTTTGTATCATTTTTTTCTATGACACCCAGACCCAATCGTATCAGCAGGTTTGGTATTTTTTTTGTCTGGTTGGTTTGGTTTTTTGTTTTGTTTTTTTGCTTTGTTTTTTTGGTTGGTTGGCTTTGTGTTGTTGTTTTTTCGTTGTTGTTATTGTGTTTTGGTTTTTTGTTTGTTTTTGGTTTGGGGTTTCCCCCTCTCCCCCCCCTTCCCATGAGCAATCTAACTTAATTCATGAGCTGACTTTTGAGGAGCAGGTCTGAGACTTTTGGACAAAAATATTCTCCTGAATTTAGAGGGAACATGATTGAATTCAGGACTGTGCAGTGCTCAGAGAAATGTGGTAATGCAGCCCTTCTCTACTTGGCAGCTGTATTTCTTAGGATAGCAGGAAGTGATTTGGAAATGCTTTGATGAAATTACATGTGACTATCTCCCTTTGCAGAGATCAGGCCACTGCAGGACTTGACCAATGCCAGGACTTCTTCCTCCAGCTCAGAAGGGTCAGGGCGCTCATCCAGGCGGAGACGGGACCCAGCCTGCTATGCAGAGCCAAAACTCAACAGGTTGGGCTTTAAACTATTCCTTCTGATGACTGTTCCTGTGCTGCAACCCCTGCTCTACTCTTGTGTGCTCATGCTCCAGGCCTGGAGCCTCTCTCTCACTTTGTCTTTTTTAAGTGCCTCCTACCCTTGGTGTTTCTGTGACCCTCCTCATCTACCACAGTATACTTAAGCCAAAATTCTGCATCAGCACAGATGTGTGCAGGCTTCTGGTAACACGCTACTAAAGATGTTATTTCCCTCACTGAAATGAACACATCTCTTAGCAGACTGCATCTGTGGTACTCCAGTGCTAATGAGGAATTAATGTGAGGTTAAAATACAGGCTAAAGACAGCTAAGTGAAAGCTCTGATTTTACTTGCTGCCATTCTGTGATATTTAAAAAGTTTTATACAACTGAATAATAATTCCATTTCAATGAAGGAAATGCTAGATTTTGAGAAGAGTTCTCCCCTGTGAGCAGGCTGCATCTGACAGATATGAGTACTTAAATAATTAGCTGCAACTTTTCCCTAAAGAAACTGTAGATTTGGTACAGAAGTATTTAACTCCTAAAATGATTACTTTGTTATTACCCAGTAGCATACTGCATTTTTTCCCCAAAAACTGTCACAGTTTGAACTTTCCGTGAGGAGTTTGTTATACTGAGTTGGAAGGTACTCTGTACTGGTCCAGCTGTTCCTGTACTGGACAAGGAACACACTGTACCACACAGTCATACTATAGTGGAAGCATTTTGGTAAAACCAGTTTTAGAGACTGAAATCATACACTTATGCAAGAAACCCTTTGATGGTTCAATCTAACCCTTTTGGTTCTGCAGGAAACTGAGGCAGGGTGACCCATTTACAGACACACAGTTCCTCTACTCTGTTCACTACAAAACCAAAATGAATACTGCCAAAAAGAGAAAACCCAAGATGATGGAAGAAAAAAAGAATGTCTTCCTGAAGGACGTCCCCGTGCCAAAGCAGGAAAGCTAATAACAAGGGCAAGAGACATAACGCAAGATGTAAAAGTGGTTGATCAGGCAGACCTTAAGCTCCTATGGGCTTATACATCTTTGCTAGAATAACTAGCATTTTGCATAGCTGTCTTGTTTGATTTTAAAATTATAAATAAAGTCTCCAATGTGGACAGTAGAAAAGCTTTCTGACATTTATTTGCTGCCTTGCTCCCTCTCCACCTATAAATGCTGGGGTGCTTGTCTGCAAAGTCTCTGTGCACAAGTGCTGGTGGCACTACAGACAGCGAGCTGGCTCTGCCAGTTCTCTTCTGATACTATGTAACCCTGGGGAGAGCACACTTTGAAGGTTTGATCTGGTACTGCATATATCTGCAAGGGTGGCTGAAAGGATATGGATGGCTTGCATTAGCCCAGGCTTTGACAGCAAGCATAAGACACATTCTGACATAGTGCTCAGTGTTGCTTCCTGTGGCTTCTGTACAGGTAGAGCAGTCGACTGAGAAGTCACATTTAGGGTTGACTGCCAAAGCCTTGGACATCCCTAGAAGTGAGAGCTCTCTGCTGTTCTGTAAAGGAACCACCTATTTGTGTAACTAGGGAGTCAAAACCAGCCTTTCACCGGTCCTGAGCATGCACTACCCAGGACGCAGCCGCACACATTAACTCCCATCAGTCTCAGCACTAAAGGTAAGCTAGGCTATACTTCAGTCAAAAGCAACTTCTCCTGGGGTCTGCTGTTGGGAGTGTTGGTGCAAAGGGCTGTTAGTGGTGGTGGGTAGCTACAGGGGCCTTGCCAAAGACCTCTGTGAAGCAGCTGGTGCACCATGAAACAGACAATGGGGCTTCAGGAAATCCTGTGTTCTTTTTTGTGGCAGACGTGAGTGCCCAGCACTTGTCTTTTAAGGGTCTACTGGTGTCTAACTTTGAAGGTTATCAATATTAAAATGTTTGAGGGAGCGGTGGGTAAAGGAAGTGATCATATTAGTAGTAAAGCAGAAAATAATGTACTTCCTTGGGAGCAAATGTTGGGAAAAACATTTCCCCTTTCTCTGCTGCAGAGCAGGGAGAAGGATGCTCTGTTTTTATGGCCACATTTACTGCTGCTTCTTCCAGCACAAACACAAGTGTTGCTTTCTCACTCCTGCACTTCAGCAACATCTATCAGTTAATGAAAATAGATTGGGTCTTGCTGTACTCTGCAAAGCACTCCAGAAGATGGAAACTTTGTTAGTAGAGAGGGAAAATAGTGTCATCTGCAGTCAGGTAAATGCTACTACATTGCTCACACTTAAGCTATACTATTTAAGTCATTAAAACAGAGAAAGTATAAGATTTTAAAATAACCCTTATATTTCTTCAGTTTCCAGAAAGGTACTAAGCTTTCTCTCATACTCCAGAAGCAGTAGTAAATAGTAGGGAATGTTACATGTGCTGGTGTAGTATGACCTGCTTGACTATGGCACTTTAAATGTCAGAAGCCAGGTAGGAACACAGATCTCCAGATGTTCATCATGATGTTTCCATTGCTTCTATAGGTCAGCAACAGGACTTTTTCCAGCTGCACTTCTTACATGTTTATGTTCAGAATAGCAAACTCCTGTGTTCATTCATAGTGAAGGCACAGTGCCAGCTGCTAGCAGTTTTAGAGCTTCATTTCAAACATGTTATCCCAAAACAAATGTTAATAGTAGCTGATCTAGTGTAACACTACATTTCTATCCTAACCAACACTTGTCAGCTGAAGAGTGAGAGTTTGTCTCATGTAACCAGTTTCTGATCAAGTGGTGCTACACCCATTTGAGTTTGTTAGTCCTAAAGTAAAAGTTCAATGGAAGTAGTACCTTTAAATTCTTGTGCACTACCTGATACTTACCACCACACTACTGATCCTGTCTTGCCCTGGGTTGGCATACATTAAATCTAAGGAGAGAGCAATTATTTTGTGTTTATATCACATTCCAACAGTCTGTCCCAGCATGTACTGAACTGTGCTGGAACGTACTAGAGTCTGAGGCAGAATTTCCCTGTATCTGATAATTGCACAAAGGAAGAAGAGACACAAAGAATGTTAGTTGGTTTTATTTTAGTCTGAACTAAAATACTCTTTAAAAACATCCCAAACACAAACCCCTGGATGGAATAGTTTTTCACAGTCATAATCTGACTTGCTGTATCACAAGAGGAAGGGTAATAGCCCAGACAAGTGGAGAAAAGTTTTGCACCTTTATGAATTACGGTGTGGGGGAAGAGGTAACAGTTCCTATGTTTCACATCCAGTCAGAAGGATTATAACTAAATGCATGGCCTGCATTTAGACTCTGCAGCATGACTTTATTAGGCTCTTAGCCTACAGGGCATGTTTCCAGCATTTACTAAGTGCTTCTTTTCAAATGCTACAGTCCTGACTGTAGCAATGGGACCAAATCCCTTATCAGTATCCACTGCTCTGATTGGCACTAAAACATGAATTAAGACAGGCTGCAGTAGAGCTGGCATAGCCATGTGAGCTCACTTTTATTCTGTGGACAGTACTGGAGAGATGAGGACGGTTCTGATTTCTAAGGTCTGTTGGACAGTAAGTCACCCCTGGTTTGACCAGAGCTAAGACCCAGACTGGCTTTCAGTCAGAGGAAGAAAGAAAAGAAACATAAGTCCCGGAGAGAAACATCAGGTCTGCCATGAATGACATTAGAAATCCAGACCCACTCCGAGCTTGAATACCATCAGATTCAGCTGCTTAGCAAAAGTAAGGCCTAGCCCAGCAGCTCAAGGGGTTTAAGAAAACGTGGTCTTTTAAACTTTTAAAAAAGCATACATGTTCATTTTTGTCTAGTATTTGAAATGTTACACTGTGATACAGTGCCACTTACACTCCAATCTAAGTGGGAGATGCTTTGTTAGTGGAGCCTGAGTAGAACCCGTGCCTTAAAGTCTGGGCAGAGAGGCCAGCTTCCCCTTCAAGTTTTCAGCAAGCTTGTCCATGAACTCAAATGTGTTCAGGTAGTCAGAGCGTGTGACACTGAGGAGGGGGGGAAGAGAACACAGATATTAGTTGTAAGATCTCTCAGAGCAAGGGAAGACCATTCCAAGAACTCAAGTCTTGCCTCAAACCAGAAGAGTTATCACCCACTCATGAGGATGGTATTATTACCAAAAGGCTTCAGGGAAGAGGTAGCCAGGTGGTGTTTTGCAGTGAAGCAGGTCTCCGTCCTAATAAATGGTCAGTGTAGGACCTGGCCAATGTAGCCAGTCTGTTGCAAGAGAAATTTTTGCAGTGTTGTCTGTTCCCCCCCCCCCCCCCCCCCCCCCCCTTCTCCTTTTTTCTCTTTTTTTGCTCTTCTTTCTTGTTCTCGTT
>WTSP01003286.1:0-17562 GCA_025331215.1 Actenoides lindsayi
CAGTACTCCAGGTGAGGTCTCACCAGAGCAAAGTGGCAGAATCACCTCTCTCAATCTGCTGGCCACACTTCTTTTGAAGCAGCCCAGGATGTGATTGGCCTTCTAGGCTGCAAGCGCGCAATGTCTGCTCATGTCCAACTTCTCATCCACCTTTCTTCAGGGTTGCTTTCTACCACCTCATCCCCCAGCCTGTATTGATAAAGAGGATTGTTCTGGCCCAGGAGCATTTGGTCTTGTTGAACCTTATAAGGTTCACCTGGGCCCATGTCTCCAGCTTGTCCAGATCCCGTGGATGACATCCCATGCCTCTGGCATACCAACAGCACCACTCAGCTTGGTATCATCTGCAAACTTGCTGATGGTGTACTTGGTCTCACGGTCTACCTCATTGATAAAAATATTAAGCAGTACAGGTCCCAGTATAGACCCCTGAGGGACATGACTTGTCACTGCTCTCCATCTGGACTTTGAGCAATTGACCACTATCCTCTGGATGTGATCATCCAGCCAATTCCTTATCCACTGAACAGTCCACCCATCAAAACCATATTTCTCCAACTTGACAGCTAGGATGCTGTGCAGGATCATGTCAAAGGTCTTGTAGAAGTCCAAATAAATCACATCCATAGCTTGTCCCTTGTCCACTGACAGAGTCACTTTTTCATAGAAAGCCACTAGGTTTATAAGGCAGGATTTACCCCTGGTAAAAACCCCTTGTATCAATACAGGGTAGAGTCTGACCTGCTGGAAAGAAGCTCTGTGGAAAAAGACCTTGGAGTCCTGGTGGACAAATATGAATGACCATGAGCCAGCAACATGCCCTTGTGTCCAAGAAGGCCAATAACATCCTGGGGTGCATCAAAAATTATGTGTCCAGCAGATCGAGGGAGACTCTTCAGCCCCTCTATTCTGCCGTGGTGAGGCCATATCTGGAGTACTGAATCCAGCTCTTGTAGTATCAGTCTACATATATTCAGCCTTACACTGTGAGATGGAAATCCATAGATAGGTGTCTTCTTCAATGCTGGCACTGTCTATTTCTTTTTTCCTCCTCAGACAGAAACAAAACTAATTCATTCACATGCCATATTTCACATTCAGTGAACTAGAAGTTAAATTCTACCAACAATTCTTACTCAGGTCCATTCATTAGTCGCAAACATCTGTATTTATTTACAGGCAAGATCAAACCCCAGCATGAATTATATCCGCATACACACATTCTCATTTTTTAAAGGGTTAAGGAATTCTATCAACTGCTCCCAAGCTCCTTCTCTTACAGAAAACATTATTCATAGAAGTGTTATCATTTTATTATGATCATATCAGATCTTACTGTCAGTTTTTCTTTTTGTTAGTAATTCTCCTCATCAGTTTTGGGTTTTAATATGAGGGAGAAATAAAATTTAAGAGTCAAGAGAAAACAGAATTTTACTTTCCTCTAGTGGAGAATAGCGTATGCACAGGCATGCAGACACACACATGCACATAAAATCAGTGTGTATGGCAACAGAAGGAGTGTAGTGATGATGTCTTAAATATTAATGGGAAAAAAATGGTTAGAGAAGGCTATATCAAGATTGAGAGCTTTCAAAAAAGCTCAAGTTTGGACTGCCAATAAATAAGTTTTATATTCTTCATTTCACAGAGTGCTAAGAACCTTGGCCTTTAGCAGGAGAGTTCATGGTAAGCCTGCCAGGAAATAAAACAGGAAACAAAAACAACCCCAAAAAACCCAAAACAGGAAAAGCAGAGATACATATGAGAGGTGAATAACTAACCTGTATTTCCCAGTATTTTTCAATAATAGTCAAGACTAAGCACACTCTGCTGAAACTCAATCTACAGCAAGTCAAAATTACTTTTAGGTGGTTTAGCATTTTAAAGTAGAAGTAAAAATATAATGTTTTCTCATCACAAAAGTCTCAAAAAATCTACAGTCTAAAGTTGGTAAAATCCCAAGTCAGTTACACAGTATCCTTCAGTTCATGTTCTTTCTTTCCAATTTTTTTCTTCAAGGTTGGGAAGGCACTGGGTTACTATGAAACACTAATCTTTTATGTAAATGAACAACCAACCAAACAACTCAGAACTTCCAGTTATAAGTCAAGTAAAAACAGAATCACCGTGTCTATATTATCAAAGGAATATAAGATAAATAGCAAAGAAGTAGTATCTTATGGGACTGAATGTCCTCTAAGACACATTTTCATATAATCCACTGGCAATTTTTTCAGTATAATTCAATGAAGTACTACTATACTACCCATACTGTTGTTTAATGCAGTAGTTTGCTAAAAGTTATTTAAATTTACATAAAAGAGTATCATAAAATTGAGAATGAGCCAAAGTAATTTCCATAAAGCAATCATTAAATTTAAATGCTTGTATTTATTCAAAATGATGGGCCATTAAAGTTATAATGCAGCAGAACTTAATAATTTTAAGTTTATACATATTGAGAGAGGTTCAAAACTGGATCAATCCAGACAAATATACCTCCCTATTTTACATAGAGAAACGCATATATACTACTGTTGTAATTATCTGCAGTTATTAATGTATGTGTTATATCGAGGTACAGAAACACAGACACTTAGAATCACATTTGATAAGATTCCATGTAACATTTTAAAGACATAATTGGCTGAGTGGCATAGATCAATAACTTTTACAACAAAATCAAGAATATTCTGAAAAGCCTATACTCAGGAACTTGGAAGGGTGATCTTTATATATATATTTTTTTTTCCTTTTTCGTTTGTTTTTTTTTAAGTGTTTAAACAATATCGTACAGAATTAAAACATTTCTATTGGGAAAAACACATTTAGGAGATTAGACAGAACACTCTGCTTTGTTACATATTTTTATGTGGTAAGGCTCTTCATTGTTACTAGGTGTTTTTTTAAAATTCAAACCATTTATTAACTTGCAGCAGATTAGGTACATTACTTGATTTAACCAGCCTAAGAAAACAAGTAAAAGAAAACAAATAACACCAAATTAAATTGAGTTGTTCCCTCATAATATGCTAAAAAGCAAATATATTTAAGCATATGCAACCTATTTTTAGAAGCAATAATTCTCGAAATGTTTCCAAAGTTCATATTACTTCATCATTCATAAGATGTTATCACTTCTATATTATAATGTAATTTAAGAATCAGTTCTGAGTACATTTATTTTTTCATATCCATGATTGTGCAAATTGGTACAATAAGTACAATGTGTCTATGTTTATTGATGAGACATTTTACTTTCTGTAACACATATCTCATTTCTTCATGAAGTACGAGAATATTTAATATGAAATTTAAATTTCTTTACTCCTAAAATATAATTTTAGCAACTAAGTTATGTAACAATCTCTCCCCAAATATTTTAGAGAAGTGATCCATGACCAAAGGAACAAAGGCAGGATGGATAATGTAAACAAATGGAAAAAACCCCCAAAACATCAGTGGATTATAACATCCCTGCTTTGTTCAGAATAAAGTCCATACCCCTGAATTTTAAAAATCAGATACAAGATAATACAGATCTAGAAACAAACACCCTAAACTAACCTATCACGGAGTTGGCAGTGAATAACTGGACAATACCCTGTGTAATATAAATACAGAATGGAGGAGGCAAGGAAGGTAGAAGGGATGCAAATCAGGCAGCAAAAATCTGTAAATCTGACTTAATATAAGAGATTTTAGAGTCATTTTGAAAGGAAAGAATATTTAAGGAAATGGAAGTAAATGAAGAACTAGATCAAATGGAACAAAGGTTACCTAATGTAGATCACATGAAAGTAATCTATGGTTTTCTATGACAGGCAATTTTTAGACTGAAAAGCAGTGGCTGATTGTATCTATTGTTACATAGGAAATTGCTAGCCATTCATGAGTAGATGAGAAAAGAAGCTACATACTGTACTGCATAAGGACAGGAAACTGGTAATGGGAAATACTAAAAAGGGGAATTAATGGTCAGGGAATCAAAGCATTCCTTAATTTCATTAAGACCACGAAACAAACAAACAAGAAAAGAGATGTATTTATGAATTTATCTCCTAGTAAAATTAGGAGATGTCATCAATATAGAGCACAATCAAGATATCATAGGATAGATCTAGATGATGACAGAGTACCAGAAGTAGAATGAAATCCAGAACCAGAAAGCACAGGGCCATGTACTTGACAGGAAATAATAAGAATTTCAGCTCAAGTCAGAAGCTCATTAGATAGATATGACTGCAGTGTATTAGTCAGTCACAAGGTGACATGAAATTACCCACTAGTATCAACAGCTGTGAAAAAGCAAGTAGATGCTTGAAATATATCACTTTCAATTGCTGTCTTAACATGAAGGATTACAAATCCACATCCCAGTCTCAAAGATATGGGTACAAACAACCTACTGTAGGCTTATGTTAGTGGGTAGCATCTCACTCACAACCCTCAAACATTTGGACAGACAAAAAAGAAAGAGAGAGAGCAGAAAATGATTTTGTACATTCTGCATTAGGAAAGCTATAGAAAAAAAAAGTTCCTTTTTCAGGGGTCATTTTCAGATTTTACATTACATATTCACAAGGAAGAATAAAACAGTGGGACAGAAAACAAAATTCTACGTTAGCTATTGTTTCTTCTCAGGTGAATTCTATTGAACTAATAACACATTACTACACAATAAAATATATTGATGAAGTCAAGCCTCATCATACAAACCAGAAAATCTAGAGTTTTAAAGATGGATCTTTTAATAAAAATCAATAGCCTACACTTCATGATAATTTGCAAGTGCACTGTAATTGTGGTCTACTGAGGGACATTGGATGAATGTATGGATAATCAGCCAGAAGAGTTCTTGCTTTATTTAGCTTAATACTGTAATATTTATGTGAGTATAACATAAATAAAACTAATCAGGCTGCCTATCTGAAGTGATGAAAAATAGGTAATGCACAAAGATTCTCCCTTTCCACTTAGTCTTGAAGTAAAATCCTGCAAAATTATGAATATATTTATCAAAGTGAGATAGAAAAATAAGAAGGGAAAAATCAGAATCATAGAATAGTTTCAGTTAGAAGACACCTTTAAGGGTCATCTAGTCCAATCCACCCTGCAGTGAGTGGGGACATCTGCAACTAGATCACATTGCTCATAGCCCTGTCCAAACTGAGCCTGAATATTGATGGGGCATCTACAACCTCTCTGGACAACATGTTTCAGAGTTTCACCACCTTCATTGTAAAAAAAAATGTTATCCTTATTATCTAATCTAAATCTGCCCTCTTTTAGTTTAAAACCATTACTGGTTGCTAGAGGCCATGCTACAAAGACTGTCTCCATCTTGTTTACAAGCCTACTTTAAGTGTTGAAAGGCTGTAATAAGGTCTCCCCAGAGCATTCTCTTCTCCAGGCTCAACCACCCCAACTCTCTTAGCTTTTCTTCATAGGAGAGGTGTTCTAGTCCTCTGACCATTTTCCTGGCCCTCCTCTGGACCTGCTCCAATAGGTCCCTGCCTGTCTTTTGCTGGGGACTCCAGAGGTGGTTGCAGTATTTTGGGTGAGGTCTCATCAGAATGGAGTAGAGGAGGAGAATCACCTTCCTTGATCTGCTGGCCACATTTCTTTTGATGCAGCTCAGGATATGGTTGGCATTCTTGGCTGGGGGTGCACATTTTTGGTTCATCTCCAGCTTTTCATCCACCACTATCCCCAAATCCTCCACAGTGCTGCTCTCAGACCCATAAATAAAATGTCTTTATTACATTCCTCTCATGTGGTAGTGGAGCTGAAATAATTTATAAAAGTAATATTTAAAAAGAACTTTCATAAATATCACTTTAAAAAATTGTTTTAAAGGAATTAATAAGGCCTATGAGGCAGAATTTAATTTTCAATTTACTCGCAGAATAAATCTTTCAGTCTAATAACTCTTTTTTTCAATAAAAAATTTTGGAGTTTGAGTGAAATTTGGCTTCACAGTTATAAGCCCAATACATAGAGCTCTGACTTTGTAAGCTGAATTATCACACCTATTTATCAGTATGTCAATTTTTTGTTAGAATTAAGATTTTGTATGAGATTCTACTGTTTTGTTTACCCTAGATATAAATAAAAGGATCATTTTAGCCTGAGTATAATAAATTGTTAATCTCTTGGCAAACATTGAAACCTCAAAGGCAAAAGTATTGGGTCTTTTTATTTCTGAAAAATATGCATTGTCTGACAGAATTCATTCCTTTTTTTCTTGACCCTACCTTCTCAAGTCTTCCTTCAACATTTTGAGTGAAAGCAGTCTTTGCATGGTGATGGGGAGGAAATTTCTTGATGGACACATATTTTGCACAGCATCCTCATATTTTCATACACTGTCATATATATATCACTACCAATGCAAAAGATCTGTGCTTTGCTGTATATCTTATCTTGTTGGCCTGTTTAAAGAATTGTGATTTACCTTTGAAAAGAAAACAAATGGAATGGTCTCCTAACATAGTATGGTGCCAAAAAAAATACTGCATTTCATTACTGCTTAATGAATTTACCAAGCATAAAAACAAAGCTCATAGTGTCATTCCAGTGAATGCTCCTGCCGTAATTATTAATGTATTACCTACCCATTTTCTCTTAAAAAAAGTGCCTAACTATAATAACAGACCATGTATTTCTTGCTATTACATCAGTAACTTAAACTAATGGCGGGAGGCAGGTGGTGTGGTGAGGGAAACAACTATGTTTTGAGAATTTTGACAATATGGTACTATCAAAGACATAAATATCAAGATGAGGTTTCAAAACCAATGGATTCTTGAAGTTGTACTACATGGTCAAAAAACAATTGCAGTTTCATTTGCTGCTGTGGTACACACAGCAGAACTGTAATCTACATAAATCAGATTCACAAGAAATTCTGCTGAGGCAAAGACATTGCAGATGGATAGGGGAATTGAACCAGTTACACTACATGTGCCAGATGAACTTGCATAATCTGGAATGTCCAGCAAATTTCTCTAAAACATAAAGGCAGACCTGAGATGAGATCTATAAAAAGGAGTTACCATGTTTTTTTTAAATCTCATGGTCAATGTGAAAAACTTTAGACAAGACACAATCCAGAATTCATAACTCTATGGTATCTGTTTCTGGTTTAATTATGCCAAAATATAATTAAACCACAAGGAAAAGACAGAATGTTGATATTCTTCTTAAAAGTAGAACCATTGTCTGTGTTGTGAATCACATACACACCTATACACATAAAAAAACCTTCAACACTTGACTGTTCACACAGCCTTGCTAACTCCTCTAGCTTGCCACTAACAGAAGGCATGGAGTGGCAACATATTCCAAAAACTGTCTTTCTCAGAATATCCCCCAGAGACTCATGAGGAACACTCTTCATCTGGTCTCTTGCTGGACCCTGTAAATGGAATCTACGAATCTAAGAAAGAGAACACCAATTGTTACCAGAAGTCTTAATAAAAATCACCCCTTCTCCTCTTTTGACACCAATGTTTTCACTAAAAAGAAAAACGTTTCTGTTCAGTGTTGTGACATAAAAAAAACCAACAAAAAACACAACAAAGAAATGGTCAAAACTGATTCCAATTAAAGAAAAAAAGGCATTAAAAAGAAGATTTCTATCATTTGGAAATGCATCACTTCTTATATTTGTAAGCTGAAACACACAGTAGCTGTCAATAAGGCATCAAAAAAACCCACCAGAAAGTGTTTGTATGGGATGTTTTGCATTTGTATTTTTTCTCTGAATGTGTATCAAAATTAATTCTGAATCTTAGAAGCACAATAGATCTTTTCCTTCTCATCCTTAGGCAGGTTCTGCATTGACATCTGTAATTAAACTACTTGTGTCCTGTATTAAATTCACATATGCAATTACCCATGAACATCAACAGGAAAGCCATGTAAAAATTAAGCACAAAATAGAGGTCAAAGAGAGTTCTTCAGTGTGAAACACATTAAAAAGATACAAACATGTGCTTAACATTTTCATTAAAATAAGTTTAAAGATCATGATTTGTTATTAAAAAATCACAACCTTCTAATCTGTATGAAAAGTAATTTTTTACATTGAGATTTGCAAGTACACAGTTACAAGTGTAATTTTGCCACCCTAAAGAATTAATTGATATTGTGCATAAAATACTATGAAGTTTAATGTATGATAATTAAATCATAGAGCTCTTTCTTCTCAGGTTGTTTGTTGGTTGTTTTTTTTTTTTTTTCTCCAGATTTTGAACAATGAGGACAGAAATTACCTGACACAACAATCAATTCTCAAATCATAAATAAATTAGACGCACAAGTACTCTGAGACTCAAAAAAAAGGAAAAAAACCCCAGATAATATATTTAAAAGCTCTTGCTGCTCTACAGCTGCTGACATCAGCTAGGTCCCTGCTGAAGTCCTTCTTTGACAGCTGTGACTAGAAGCACAGAAGAGGACTCACAATTAAAATCCTCTAGAGTTGCATGTGGATTGTTCATGTCTTCACAAAGATAACTCATTAAATATTTTTATTCTCTGTTCCACAATGACAATGATTAGATCTTAAAAAAAAATCCTTGGAAAGCTTTCATTTTGTGAAATTGTTTGAACACTGGAGTTTCACAGAATGTATACAGTACCAAAAGACAGAGTAAAAAACCCTATAGGAGCTAGTAAGACTACATGCAAAAAGTGTTGACATGCACAAACAACTTCTGTGAGTAAATGTCTTTGCTAGTACAGAAGATCATGTGTTACAGGTGAGCTATCAGTAGTATTCCTTTTAAGTGACTGTTACACTTCCCTTTTTATGAGCAGTTGCTGTAAATATTCAAGTACATGTGAGACTTGCAAAGCTGGAAGGATCTATCTCCATCTACTCATGTCACTACAAAAAGTCACATTTCTCAGTAACTAAGAAAAGGTAAAGACCAGAGTAGACAAGGCTAGCCTTGCCATCGAAACTGCATTTCAGAAACAGAGACAATTGCAATTCTTGGAAAACTTGCCAGGGAAAAAAATAAGGACATAATAAAAAGAAAAAATCTAGTACCTGAATTTTTGATTCTTGCAAAAGACAATAAGGGGAGTTTACAAAATACTGCGTCACTGACAGACCACTGGATCTGCAAACCTTTGTTTTGTTTAATCATGTAACTGTTTCATACTACAGGAAACTGCACCCCTGAAAAAGTACATAAAACCAAGTCAGTTGAAACCCAAACCAAACAAAAAACCAAAACCCAATGCCGAAAGTGTTGTTACTATGAATATTTTCTTCACATTAAGAAAGTGTAACTCTTTCTAAGTAAATGAATGAATTTTCAAAAATTTAGTCCAGACATCATACTTTACCTTAAATTTTCTGTAGAAAACATAGTAAACTAAGCCATGGACATCTATATTTTGCCTATGTCCACATTCTAGACCTTCAACAGCAGTATTATATGTCAGTCTGCTGGAAATTCTATTTTAACAGATGATCCACAAAATCAGATTTTGCAAGTATAATTGAAAAAAAGAAACAACTAGAAAGCTGCACAAGTACGAAAGTAATAAAGGGGAAATTCAAACTGTCACTGCTCAGCAGTGGTAAATGTGTGACCGAGAAATGATCTGTCAAGGAGGGCAAGAAGACCCTACTGCTAAAGGGGTTAAACAGGCTGGTAACAAGTATGAAAGAGATAGACTCCCTATTGTCTTGTAACTATCCTGCAATAATACCACACCATCAGGGGTCACCTTTGGGCAGCAGAAGAGGGCCTGGGACTGGACTCAAGGGCAGGCTGAGGAGCATGATGCAAGCACTTCCAGGATTGGTACTGGGGCAAATGTATATAAGGCATCTGCTTGTGAGGAATATTTGCAGACTCCTTTTAGAACCACTTACTGCAGCAGGTTTCTTTTCAACGTATTTTTCATTAATTATTCTTTTTTTATATATATTTAAATACAAACATGTTTAATTTATCTCGAGGGGTAGAATAAAAATTTCCCAATAGTAGTATTACCAGTAGAAGAACACCACTTACAGTTCTAAAGAATGTTTGATTTTCTTCTAAGTCTTGCAGTTAGGCTTTTGAAATGAAATCTCTGTTCAGAATGAAGGAATTACATAATTCCTCCTTCATGAAAATGTCCACTTTCTAATACAAACAGTACTCTATGATTTGGCATATGTTTTTTTCCCACAGTCATGACAAAGATTATTTACGAGAAAAATGATAATGGATTTTCTTATTAGAAGAAATTTAAGTGGATCTATCTTTCATATACCTTTAGGCAGACACTAAAGGATACTAAAAAATGGACCACTATTTTTATTCCACGTGGGTAACACACTGAGTGTTGACCTCCCACTGCCATTTACCACCATATAGCTGGTCATGTTTTATTAGAAGTTACAATTTAAGAAACATTCTGTATTTTACAGTGTTCTACTCTGACAAAGGATTTTTCACTAAATAGTACCTGATTCGATGACTGAAACAGTTCATTACTGCAAATGTGGTCTTAACATGGTTTTAGCAGCAGGATTCCAAAGTCAGAGGAATTCCTTCTTCACCACCACTTTCTCCTACATATACCTCTATACTGGCAAGCAGAGAATAGAAGGTAACAGTCACAGGAACATTTCAAAATCTTCGTGAGTCTGGGTCTTCCAGGTTTAAGATTATTTTGTGTTATATTTGTCCAAACTGAATGACTAAGAAAAGGAGACATATCCAACTTGAGATATTGTTTTCCAAATGTACTTCTATATTACTTAAAACCAAAAAAAATAATAATAAAAAAACCCCTTAACTATATAGAGTTAAGAGATTATAACTTCTCTGTTACTATCAGACAACAATATGATATGAAAGATGAATTTCTCATAAAAACCAGTATCTGTTGATAAGTGGTTAAATCATTGAACAAGATATTAATACAAATAACTACAAGTAACTATAAAAGCAAACATGTAGATATGAAAATAATGTTCAGCATTTCTTAAGTAAACATTTGTAATACATCATACTATCAGTTTACCTATACCAGTTCAGTGATAGATTTTTGAATCATTCCCTCCAATCTATAGTGTACGTATAACTATGCACTGAAACTTGACATAATTTGATTCCACTCAACATATTTTCAGCCCCTACAGCAGTATCTTAGAAACATATCCACTAAGACATGAAAAAAATATATTAGACACATTGAAACACAAAATACCCTCTCAGTACCTCCATCACACATACACACTTTACTAGAGGTGAGAATTAGATCAGAGAATTCGCTATTAGAAGTTTTAATCTGCCATTACATAGAATATCTACAGAGAATACCTAACTACCATTCCCAAGAAACAAAATGTCATATTTCTAAGCAGTTGCTGCAGAGATAGAAGAATAAGAAGGAAAACAATCTTTGACATGGTATATTTCATACTCACACACCCACACCACAAGCACCACCACCACCATCCCTCCCCCCCCCCCAAAGAAATGGTACAGGATAGTGAAACTATATCTTACTTTCTACCAGATAATCCTAAGAAAAACAGATCAGGTTCACTGTAACTATGAATCCATCCCTTACATATTGGTCAAAATTTCAGGCTAACTGGATATCTAATCCTCCTGGGCTACAGCAAGCTAGAAAATTGATGTAAACAATTTGCAAACAGTTCAAAAACAACAACCCTTCATTGCAGACAGCAAAAAAAAAGTGTATATTGGTACTTGCACATCTGTCATCATTTTCCTCAGTCTTTGTTTTAGTGTCCAAGGAGAATTAATCAGAACACAGTAAAGCACATCTATACAGCACAGTAATGATCTATGAGATAATCACAGTTCACAAAAGTCAAAACAAGTTTATAGTTGGGCATAGATGAGGATGTTGAGCCCTCTAGAAAGAAAGAGAAAAAAAGAGAAAGAAATCATCATGACCCAAAGCACATTAACAATAGACAAGGAGTAGATGGTAAAAAGTGATCTGTAAAATAACTTTATACACTTCCTAACATATATTAACAGCTTCTTCAGGAGACTCCTATAGTTACCCTCAATCTGTCGCTTAAGTCTATGACATCTGTGAATTTTACACTTATTTATTGCTATATACGCTGTAAGTTTCACCCACACAAAAAAATACAATGATAGTCTCTTACAGTAGCAGTGGATATATCAAAACCAAACAAAGGTTTGGTAGATGATTCATCTATCATTGAATTCCCAGTGTGTTTTGTTTTACTTAATTATTTACTAAAAATAACATTTTTACAGCCCTGTGCCATGAGAAAAACCCTATCAAAGTAATCTTCTTGTGCCAGGCTCATCACTGTCATCCAGATCTTACAAAAGTACATTAGAAATTAGACCACAAATCACTGTGGCTCTGCTTCTTCTGTTTTACAGGGAAAGAAATATATTCAGTGACATATTTTCATATTTACAGATAAGTTTTATGTAAGAGTAAACAGGTTAAAATCATGGGTAAATATTTGCAAACAAGTTTTATAATGATCAGTCCTTTCTCCAAGAGATCTGTTCTTAATCACTGGAGGACATGTCTACTTTGTGGAAAAGCAGAAATGTACTCACTGCAGGGTACAGTGGAGCTCCATAGCATGCTGGCATGATACAACTGAAAAACAGCCCTACAAATTCCACATTCAGGCTGATAAAACTAAGAGTTACTGCAGCACACCTGGTTGATTGGAGGGCAGAGTTCAGCAACCTTCATTGTGTTCCACTGCATTCAGATACTCCTGAAAATACTAAGTTTTGAGGGGTATTTCACACTTAAAATCAATCACCTTTTATATTTTTTATTTTAAAAATTGCCATGATCTCAGAAAAGCAGAGAAATAGTTTCTCATTGCAGGCATATAAATTCTGTAACCACAAGAGCTAGCTAAAATTCTAAATTTCATTTTCTCCTCGTATTTATTTTTATAAGTGGAATAAATTAATAATTTTTGTTTGTTACACAGTTCTGTATCTGAGTCCTCCAAACAAGGGAAAATGAAAAGACTAGCACATAGAAAGGAAATAAAGAGACCGGCTATATTCAAACTATGAAGCATATCACTGTTGAATGAATATTCATCTCACTTGTTATACAGCTTTTATTCAATATTTATCTAGGCAAAGCTTCCATTGATTTCTCTGGAAGCTATAGTTGAATAAAGACATTGAGACAGTGTCATTTTTCATTTATTTAAATAAATTAATCTTAGTTACTAAAGATTTTTTTTTTTTTTCTTTCTAAAAAAGAGTGGGAAGAAAGTCTCACCATGATTACAAAGATATTGCAAACTACACTGCTTCATAGTAGATAGGCATCCTGTCATGGAGCAGAAAAAGAAGTTACAGTGAGAGCCACTGTTCTTGCTTGGAGCATAAAGACACTTCCTATTTTGTGTAACAACCAGTCTATAAACATCATTAGATGGTGGATAGTAAAAAGGCTTTACGTAACCATAAAAGTACCAAGATACTTTTATCTGCTTTATTTCTGTTTTGTGAAAAGAAATGCTGTAGTATTCTGCTGATTTTGTTCATAATGCAGTCTCTTTCCACTCTTGTTTTCTTTAGAAGAAAAAAATAAAATGCATGTTTTGACAAGACTGGACTTAATATAGACCTTTCACCAAGGTTTGTCAAAGGAGTGGAAAGATCCAACTCTCTCAGGTGGGTAGAATGGGCAATTCCAGCTTATTTAAGTTAATGAGATTTTGACTACTAGAACATTGCACATGGTCAAAATGCCTGTATACTTAAACCTTTTGGGAGTGGAACACACTCTCACTTGTCAGACATTTTCAGCTCTTTACTTAGTCACTGTATTTTGTCTTGGACTGTCAACAACAGCAGCCTTAATACTTGGGATATTAAGGAGAACCCACTTACCCTAACACAGACAAGGGAGACTCTGGAAGCTTCAACACCAAACATGAATTCATTGGGTATAGCTGGTGATTACTGTACAAGGCAGTAAGTACAGCTTGCTATAGTGCTTTTTCTAACATTAATTTAGAGTAGGATGTTTTGATGGAGCTGGGACTCATCTCATCTAACAACTGACCTAGTTATCTAGAATCAGAGTTATAATCAGTGATGAGAAACATAGCACTTGTACATTGCACTTTGCCTTACACTAGATAACCAATAATGCATGCAATTTCATCCTTTCATCTTCTGTGAGACTTCTTCCTATAAAAACTATATTTTTCTCTCATATGACTAAAAAAGGACTTAGCTAGCTCAGAAACAAATATCTAAATTTCAGATTTTTAATTATAGACAGATAAATCCTAATTTTAATGTGAATTCTGTAAAAAAAAAAATCTCCTTTTTGCATCTCCTGTTTAACTATTTCTAATTCAAAATGTCTTCCAACTTTAAATTAATATTTTCTTGTAATTATTTCTAATTCAAAACATCTTCCACCTTCAAAATAATATTTTCTTATTGGTACTGCGTAACAGTAAACACCATATGACCTCTACCATAATTCATAATCCTAAATAAAAGAAAATTTCTCCTCTCTTCACAACATTCAGATAATTACATAATATCCATGTGAGCATATCTGGTGTAATGTAACAGAAGATACAGCATGATGCTGCTGGTGAATTAACTAAGGTGCTTCAGGCTCCCCATATGCAACTCAGCCTGTCTACAGCGTTACTTTTATAGTGCATGTTAGCCTGTGAAGGGCTTATTTTTGCTGTCTTATTCAAAATCTGTGCTCTAGACCTTCTTTAATAATACCTTATTCCATTTGTTCTCCTAGTGAGTTTTTTTATTATGTTATATGGCATCTGAGTAATAATTTTTTTTACCCTGTTTAACCACATATTTTATGATACCATTTATTTTTTTTATTTAGAATTTTCTTTAAAGGTGTATTTTCACAGTAACTCTGAACAGATCAGCCAGATACAGATGGGGATTATTGGTGGCAAATTTAAAACATAATCAGTAAAAATGTATAAAATATTTTTTAGGAACAATTTAGGTTTTGCAAAACACTTTCTATTTAGCTCTAAAAGTGGACAGTTAAATGCCTGAAAAAGAGCAAGATCTGCTTCAGCTATCAGCTGAGTAAAGAATGATATTATGTAATAAGAATAAATTTAGATATTCCAACATACTGCTTCTAATCTGTTTTTCCCTCAAGACCACATATGTAAATATATTAATTGCTAAAAAAAATGTTATAGAAAAAAACAGGCACTCAAATAGGCAAGGAATAAGCAATAGGTTATTCGTAAGCACAACTAAATAATGAGATCTACAATAAAGAACTAATTAGACATGCTACCCAGCTGGATAGTTTTCCTAACCATATCTTTCCCCTATCCTATGAAATTTAAAGCCCTAGAGTAGTAGTTTTCTTCACTAGTGAGTACGGTATTTAAATAATAATTCTGTAGTTACTAATTTTAATCTACTTAAAATACGAGGAGCTTCCAGGATTTCAATATAAAACACTGTGAAGTTAAAATTTCACTTAACTGCAATTGGTTAAACCCTAGCATTAGAGATGAATCATTTCTTACAAACAAAGCAAAACAATTTTCATCATGACAACATACTGTATCTCTTATACGTTTTATGTTATTTTCATGCTTGGAAAGATAGCTTTTGTTATAACACTTATGTAATACATGCTAGCATACTGATACAAAATTCTCTCTTTTTCAGTTTTAATCTAAAGGTCATGCACAAGCCCTGACTGCCAAAGTTGCAAGTTGTAAGTTACAAAAGATATTTTACATTCAAGAACTACCAGATTAAGCTAACAAAACATTTAACGTAAGTCATACTTAACAGTGTAAGAAACCCAAACAATTTTACACAAATTTGTAAAATCAATGCTATCACTATTCTCTTGGGCTTTGTTCCCTCTTCATAGAACAACTGAAAACTGAAGAAGGAGGAGGAAATTTTAACTTTTCACTTAAACAGTCTCTTAAAAAAAGCTATTGTGTACTTCTGGAGTCACCGACACACATGACTTATTTTGGTATTTGATATTTCTTTATCAGTCTTGATAAATTGCCTGTTGTATTCTAGGAAGGAAAGCCCTTTGAGTTAGTGAGGGATCTCACTGCCCCCACCTCTGTTATCACCTTGCAAATTGAGAGCAACTAACTAGGAATAAACATATAAAAATACTGGGAAAGAGTTGTGACTTGCCCACAAAACAGAATGTTAATGCTGTGCGATACTGCATCCTAAACTCTCAAACTTGCGAGTATCATCAAAGCACAGTGTCATTTTAGGGGAAAACAAAATAAATATTTGATATTGTAATGCTTTTCAAGCATTCAAGTGTTCTTTGTTTTGCTCATCTGGGGTAGGGAGGTAGCAGAGGTGAGAAGGATGGGCGAGAGATTTGACTCATTTTTTCCCAGGTAAACTTGTTAGAAGTTATGAAACAGTGTTCATTGAAGTTCTTACAGAAAATGAATTGTAGGCACAATACTATCAGATATATCATATGTGTTATATTAATATATGACAAGCTGTTGTTTTCTACTGCAGCAGAGAAGCATTTTGAAAAAAATACTGAATTTGAGCATTATACCTCGTATACAATGAGAGAAGTGTACGTGATCTTGTGAAACATAGTTAAGTAGATATAACTCCTTAGTTAAAGGTTGTATTTCTTGTGGATGATCACAGATGTACACCTACATCTATTTATTATGTAAGAAAGAAAGTATAATGGCCAGGATTGCAGAATTATGAAGATATGTAGAAGTTGACTCTGAAGCTCCTAACTGGTACATAACTAAAACACAATAGATGCTAACACATAACACAAATTTTATTACTAGCACTGACTTTTACACATAACCTGCTGCATTTTCTTTTCATGGTTGATTCTATCCCACTTCAAGAATGTGATTACTTGTCTGTCACTGTCCATCAACCATGACCAAATTTGCTCTATCCATCCTGCTGACTCTTCTTAGGGATAGATAAGTTCATGGGAATTTTAAAGCCTAGAGCAATGAGATGCAAACTGTTGATTATACTTGGTGTAATCAACCCAAGGCTTTTCTTTGAATTCTCAACTTTGGAAGTCTCAAATAAATTTTGATAGCTTTTTCCATTGGTATAGGTTTGCATTTTATGTTGATACAAGCTTTTGAAGTTACTATACTAAAAGCATGCAAAATATACTAGTGATGTCCACAAAGTTTTATTCATGTAGATAATGGCCCACAGATGGTCTGATCTCTGATGGTGTCTATTGCTATCTCAGAGCAGAGATAGATAATAATAAATAGAAGATAAATACTAATGTGACTAAAAGAAAACTGAGGGAGTTTCTAATTTCTCCTCCCCCACAGTTCACATCAACCATAAACTAACAGTAAAACCCCTACATTTGAATTAAAATTGTTTGTGATAGACACTATTTTAGTATTTTTTAAATGTGATTCCATAAAGTTGTTAGTCTATGGAACTGTTTGATAACAGTGGTTAATAGTAGAATTAAATTATTTTGTAAATTAAGATACAATTCTTTTCTTGCAACCTCTTC
>WTSP01003287.1:0-24712 GCA_025331215.1 Actenoides lindsayi
TGTAAATTACATTGTCTATTTAAAAAGAAAAAAAAAAATAAAAAAAAGAACAAAAAAAAGAGGGGGGGGAGGGAGAGAAAAAGAAAAAGGGATGGAAACTTTCAATGTTGTAATCAAAATTGGAACATGCCCAGAACAGCCTGAGGAAAGGCCCCTCACGGAGAGACTTGGAGCTTGACAGAGCACTCCCATGTACTGAGGCGACAAAGCTTGCATTGGGAGGGACATGAAACTACAGGAAGTAACTGAAACTCCTTCTATAGCTGGAAATCTTTACCTTATTGCTCTAGCTAAGAGCAGTTTTGCCTGAGAACTTATCCTCTGAAAATATCTTACCCAAGCTGAGAAGGTCAGCAGCTGAGCGCTAGGCTAGGCCATGGAAGAGTTGCTGCATGTGAGAAGACATGTATGAATAGGGAAAACTGAAGCCCATGATAAATAGCACTTGAAAAAATAGGCCTTTAGTGAATCCTTTTCAGCATCTAACCTCTGGCCCATCTAATCACGTTTGCCATCTGTCGTATGATCTGCATCTGCTTTTTCAAATGGAGATGCTATAGGCTGCTTGAGAGAGAATTTTTTGCTTTCTCCTCATCTCAAAAGTCTGGGTTGCTGAGCATGAGTCTTGCTACACCTTCCACGCTTTCCCTTGCATACTGGGTATTCTTCTTACATCTAATTGTCCAGTCCACGCCTTCAACTCAGTTCTTCCACACAGCATAGTCTGGGGGAAGCACTTTCCCCGGGTTAGTTTGGGTGTAGGTGCATGTTTGTGAAAAGACTTGCTTCTGTTGATTTTTAAATTTGCCTTTTCTAGTGGAGGGCTGACTTAGGACCACCACCTGTAGCCATAAATAAAGTAGCCATAGCGCTGAAAAGACAATGTATCCTATAATGTCGTATTTTTGCCATGTGCTACAATGCACTGATTTGCTTCTATAAAGGGAGAAATGTCTCCCGATGGTCACTCCAGTTGTCTGATCGGCAGCGTACGGCTGTTGGTGCGCGCTCCGTATCCCCCGGTGCGTGGGCTCCCGTCCCCAGCCAGCAGCAGTCCTGCTTACGTGTGGGTCAGTGGAGCTGGGTGGCACGTTTCCCAGCGTGCAGCTTGGAGGGGAGAATTTTGATGGAAAATACCTCCCTGTTTCTGTGATAAACCCCCTGCTATTTAGGAAATCAAACTCTTATCCTGGGCTGCGCACCTTATTATGAGTCCTGGGTGGGGGTTGTTTACCTTATCTAAAAGGCTTTAAGTAATCTGGCTTTGTAAACCAAACTGAAGCAAGTGGTGAACTGTGTGTTGCAGTTTGAATGAGTCATCCCTGGAGAACCACCACCATTTGGAAAACGACGCTTTTTCGGACAAGTCCGAGAGAGACAACGTGGAAGAGTCGGAGAACGAGATGCATGAGAACAGCCGGAAGACAAATGAAAGCGAGAGCGATCAGTCAGAAATCCACGGAGAGGTCTCTCCAGGAAGGAAAGGGACGACCTATATTGAACAGATCTATGAGGAATTTGGGGAGGTAAAATTAAAAAAACATTACTTTAATCCCTGCCTGTTTCTGTTGAAACGTCTCAGTAGCATTTGTCATTCAGCCCGTTAGACACACGGCAGTTAAGAACCAGCTTTGTGAGTTCCAGTGCTTTACAGATAAAGCAACGCACAGCTTTCTGCTAAATTGTGTTGAATTATGTGCTCTAATAATTATGCATTATGAACAGCTCTGCTCCTGTGCTTTGGCGCGTTCCCAGCACCGGCGATTGCTTTAACCGGTCACCGCGGTAAAGAGCCACCAAGCATTGGCAGGGTGCTTTGTGGAGCCAGCGGGAGGGGGAATTATTCTGGACGTGTGTCCTGGCCAATTAGAATGCTCAGTCCTAGCGTGATACAAAATTTGATACTTCCCTTTTTTCATCATGCATGGAACATCCTTTTTGTGTGTCCTAATGGAGCATTTCTGACCGTTGATTCTTAAATGACAGTTTCTTGTAGGAAAGACACTTCTCATGTCATTTAGCAGCAGGAGGATGCATTTCTGTTCCATGTAAGAGGCTTTGTTAGCTGGATGTCACTGTGACACTGCTGAGGAAAGCAGCAGTAAAGAGCTGGGGGAGCCAAGCATGCTGGGTGGGAATCAGTCCGTGCAGGCAGCAGAGGAGCTCTGCTCCAACGCCAGGAGGGCTCTGAGCACTCCCTTGCCTACTGCTTTGAACAAGAAAGCTGGGGTCAAAGAAAACTACTTTGCTAGAAAGCTCTTTCTTTCTTGGAATCATGGAGTCATAGACTCATTTTAGTTGGAAGAGACCTTTAAGAATCCAACTGTAAACGCAGCACTGCCAGGTCACCACTAAATCATGTCCACCAGCACCATGTCTCCACGGCATGACAACCCTTGCAGGGAAGAAATTGTTCCTAATATCCAACTTAAATCTCTCCTGGCACAACTTGAGGCTGTTTCCTCTTGTTCTGTTGCTTCTTCCTTGGGAGAAGAGACCAACCCCACCTGGCTTCAACCTCCTGTGAGGGAGCTGTAGAGACCAAGAAGGTCTCCCCTGAGCCTCCTTTGCTCCAGGCTGAACAACCCCAGGTCCCTCTGCCACTCCTCACCAGACTTGTGCTCAGACCCTTCCCCAGTCTCTCATGCTCCTCTTTCAGTGTTTTCCTGTAAGTATACTACTAGTACTGAGGAAACAGATACAGACATATCCTCATTACACTCTGTGTTTCACTGAGTGATAACTTCAAACACTGAGAATGTTCAGGTGTCCCACATGCACATTATATTACTGCTGTTTATTTGCCCACAGGCTCTTTATAGCAGGACAGCCCACATGAGAGACCAGAAAAGAGCATCTCTACCATACCATGTTGCAGAGGTGCAGGAGGGCTTCAGTTTTGCCTACTCCTTTCCACAGCCCTACCACCCATAAGAGCAGCAGTTTGTGGTCTGGAGCCACCAGTCCAGGTAGCACGTGTTTGCTGCCGTTTCAGATGTCAGATGTGAGGTACAAGACCCTGCTGTAGGAACTGTGCTTCCAAACAGAACTGTTACCTACAGAGACAAAAAAAAAACCCCAACAAACAAAAAACAACACAACAAAACCAAACCAAACAAAAAACAGCAACACAACAAAACAAAAACAAGCATACAAAACCAAACAAAACTCCTCTTTTGTGCATCTCTCCCCTCATATCCCACCCCAGACACACAGCAACTGGTTCCCAACAGATTTTGGATATAGCTGAGCAACTAAGCAACAGCAAAATGAAGGCAAACTTCATATCTATGCGTTCTGAAATGACCTTCTGCCACATGACAAACTTGTCCTTGATGTGTTGGCAGGGCAGGCTGGTGCTTTGCTGTTTGAGTCTTGCTGGCAGCGCTGGTGTGTGTATGTGGGTGTGCAAGAGTGAGAGAGTTCTCTGCAGTTTTACATTAAAACCAGAAAAATGCAGTGCAAACCAAATGGAGAGGACTGAACTTCTGCTGTGGAGTGACACTTTGCATAGTGTAACCACAGAATGGCTGCTCAAGCAGAACCCACTGGGCTTTCAAACTGGATTGCCATGTAGCCCTGGTCATTAGGTGTTTTATTACATTTCTGTGGTCGGGGCTGTGGGCACCTGGGACACACCGATGGAGCTGGTTGGTGGGTCTTATCCCATGGTGACAGTACCTTAAGGAGAAGTAGGTTGTATGCACTGACGTAATTAACAGTGGGCAGAGATGCATCGAGGTAAACACCTGCCAACCAAGAACATCAACTCTCATCTTTAACTGAAAGTGCTGCCCCTCAGCCTGTGTGTACAGCTTGGATTTGGCAGGACAAAGGTCACAGATGCAAACTGTCCCTGCTAAATTTTCAGCGGGGCTTTGAAGGCTCATTTGAAAGGTGCTTGTGCAGCTGACTTCCAGCTTTGCCTTGCTTGCAGCCAGAATGAGAAGGCAGAGACAGGTGTCAGAAGGACTTTGAGATTGCAAAAGTTGGTCTAGAATATAAAAAGGCACCTCCTCGACAGGTAGATTGATAACAAAAACCACCTCTTTTTTCCTAAGCTTTTAGTGTTAACAACTTCTAAAAAAGGCTATTGAGGGTGATATGTTTTTAGGGGAAAGCAAACCAGAAATGACTTTAAGTTGTTCTGATCCTCCTGCACCTTCTCCTTCCCTTTTCTCTTCTCCTTCCTTTTTCTCCTTCCCTGCAGTGATTCATTCTGAGTAACACTTTGCTCACCAATTTCAACATGACCTGACTTTATGTTGCCAATACACAGGCACTTGAGGATAAACAGTCAAAGCCCTGACAGACCCATGAGCATTGTAAACCCTAGTCGACGCTGCGCGATTACATTCTTGCCTGGTTTCCCTTTCCTCTTGGAGGCCCAAGCTGTGCATTGCATCAGACTGTCACAAGAAGAATGGTATGCAAATGGCTAAGCAATGAAATGAAAAGGGCTTTGTTGTTCCTCGATCTGAAACTCCTCTCAGCCTTCAAGCTGGACTTGGTGTGTTTCTGCATGACTGGAAGGGCTGACTGGGAGCCAAAAGGTGGTGCTGGGAATGCTCAGGTGATGGAAATGAGTGTTTAGTGATTTGCACCATCTGCAGAGCCTGTTGGATATGCTGTGTGTCCTCTCCCAAACCAAAAGGCCATTCCAGAAGTGGATGTGTGCCCTTTTTCTTACAGAAATATCTTGCCTAAAACCTGTAGAAAGCCTCAGAATTCTCTTTCACTCACTCAGTGAAAAGGAAACAGGCTGCCCAGGGCAGGGGTGGGGTCCCCATCCCTGGAGGGGTTTCAAAGCCCTGGAGCTGTGGTGCTGAGGGACATGGTTTAATGGTGCCCTGGCAGTGCTGGGTTAACAGCTGGACTCGATGACATGAAAGGTCTCTTCCAACCAAAATGATTCTATGTTTCTATAAATTATGGTGCCTAGGATAAGTTAAACTGACATTCAGGTTTGAAAATTTAGTCTCATTTTCTTTCTCCAGTGGCTTGAAAGGCCCATTCCCCTGTGTTAAACCTCACCTAGCCCCACTGAATGCAGAGGAACTGCACAGTCACAGCTGAAACCACAACACAATCCCTGACTTTTGACAGTTTCCTGCACTTCTGCTGCAAAGGGCACAGAGCGGTGCTGGGGCTGCTGTAGTTTCTGTGCGCATTGCCCGGCAGCAGGGTCTCTGCTGTGCTTAAGCTATCAGGTTGTCTTATGTTGAACTCAGAGGACTGCTTCCGTTCTCTGTTAGTTACTCATTTATCTCCAGAATTTTTCTACACGTATAATAGTAAATCTTACAGTCTCTCACTTGCTGAGAATGGAACTGAGAGGAGCTTCTTGTATGCAGCCCACGCTCCTGAGGGCCTGCAGGACAGAGTCCCCATGGTTAGCATCGGTCCAGGTTGGCCCATTGTGCTGCTGAGGTGTGCAGAGGCAGTGGCTCAGGAAGGAACACAGCAGAGGTGTGCTCCCTGCCTGGTGCCAGCTCTCTCAGGGGCCCAGGCCTTTCTGTACCACTCCAGTGCTTTGGGGATTCACTTGTCCTGAGACAGAGCTGATGTCTCTGTGCAGCAGTGTAGCTGAGCGTTCGCTCCTGTGCCAGGGCCAGGTATGCCTGGGTGAGCTTGGACCCTCCAGGTAAGTGCACCCACGGGAAATGGTTTTCCTGTTTCTTTTCTGAACTTCCCCTTTTCCCATCATAGACAGGTGAATCATCTCAAACAGAAACTGTCTCTGAGGAGAACAAGAGCCTGATGTGGATCCTGCTGAAGCAGCTGCGGCCTGGCATGGACCTGTCACGGGTGGTGCTGCCCACCTTCATCCTGGAGCCACGCTCGTTCCTCAACAAGCTCTCGGATTACTACTACCATGCTGACCTGCTTTCCCAGTAAGCAGCATGCAGAGCGTGCCCAGCACAGGCACTTCTCTTACATTTGTGTTACAGTGTTAGCTTGGCACTGGCTGGGGAGCCTTTGTATGCTTGAAAGGCTCCCAAATGATACCCAGGTCAGTGGATTCAACACGAGTCAAACCAGGTGCCAGCTGCAGTGACTTCTTAAAGATGGGCTGTGGCCAGTGAGGGGCGAGGAAAACAAGTAAGCTCCGGAGAAAACCACCTTTGGACGTGGACATGTTTGGGTGGGGATACAGCTCGTGCCTTGGAGCATCTCACGACAGAGCTGTGCCACCTTCTGTTGTGTTCGTGTACAGAGGGAACAGGACAGAGCGCGAGCAGAGTTGTCAAGCACTTCTGCCCCCCAAGCCATATAATTATGTTGGCTGATAAATAAGAAACCTCTTTTAACAGCGTTGACGAGAGAGGCCTGCTGAGAGCAGCAGAGTAGAAAATAGAAAACGTTATGCCTGCAGATAGGACCAACCTTCTCAATGAGCTGTGCAGGGTCTATTTTAAAACCAGAGTGTGCAATATTCAAATAGCAGCACTGGTTACTCATGTTTATTCCACTGCCTCTGGGTAATTTTAGAATTGTGGTATTTTCAAGCCTGGTTTGTGGTATTTGTAACATCTGAAGTTAAGGAAATGGTTCTCCTCAGTGCTGAGATCTTAGAAAACTTGAAGAGGTTTGGAGGTTTTGTCAAATAAACCTCCTTGTGGTATGGAAGATCCTCCTGAATGGATTTTGTGAGAACTTAGCCGGGTTGGTTCTCAAATCTGACTAAATGGTTGGAAATGCCAGGAACTCTGTTGTTTATGTTTACTTCTCACTTCATCTCTGAGCAGGGAGGGGCTGGACAAGATGACCTTGAGAAGTCCTTTTCACCCTAAATTATTGTATCGCATTTCAAAGTGCTGAAAGAGGCCATGTAGCACATCAGCTTTAAAGATCTTGGAAGGAAGAGGGAAACAAAGAAAAAGAGATAAAAATAGAATTGTCTTTGATTTGGGTGTCACGTTACAGTTTTTATGACTCACTGTACTATTAGTTGTAACTAAACACTAGTGTGAGTTGCAGTCCCACACTGACGTACTTGAATGTCCAGTCAAACCTGATACACTCCAGAAATTTCATTAAGCTTTTTTTGCAGCAGTGCCAGGCAAGAGGTGCCACTTTTTAAAAGTTTATATTACTAAAAAAATAATTTCTGCTGGCAGACACCTTTTTTATGGGGAGCAGTTCAGAAGTTACTGCCCTTTAGTACTGAGGAAATGTTATTGAAACTAATTGTTTTATACCAGTATGAAATGGATGTGATGTGTGAACAGTGTAAAGAGCATTTTCTGTTCTGCCCTGCAGGGCTGTCCTTGAAGATGATCCTTACAGTCGAATGAAGCAAGTTTTGAGGTGGTATCTGTCCGGCTTCTATAAGAAGCCAAAGGTAAAACAATGCATGGAGTTGGAGTTGGGCATTAAAATCTTCTGCTCTTCTTGTGTTTTTTCCTGCCTTTCCTTTGACATTTTACCTCTTCTGCTGTTCAGAAGACTTCACAGAATCACACTTTGACCATTACTTTTAAAACTGAAGTTGCATTTGGTTTCAGAGTAGATACTGAGTACAAAATAGTGTTGGCCAACCTCAGAGCCTTTGCACTGGGCAGTTAGAAGGCCAAACCAGTCATCAACGGGTAACGTGCCCTTGGTTGCAAGATTTTTCCCTTTGCTAAAAGCAGGTCTCCTTTCTCTTGTCAGGCCTGTTAGGACCAGCATGCCATGTTTCCACATCAGTATGCATCTGCTGCATATAGTAGCAGAAATAATAAAGTTTGATGATCTCGCAAAGCTTTGATCAGGGAGTACTGAAATTAAGTTGTTGAGAATAGCAGATGAACCCATGGCTCAGATTAAAAGATTAGATTAGATTAGATTAGATTAGATTAGATTAGATTAGATTAGATTAGATTAGATTAGATTAGATTAGATTAGGAGGTTATGTGTAACCAGTTCTTCAGTTTTGATTCTTGTGATTGACTTAGTTTAAAAGACTAGGGAGAAGATGACTGTGTTGTTCGGTGGCTATCTCTGTGGAGCTGGATTGCAAATCTTCCCGTGTAGCAGGTTTGGATTACTCTGTGTTTCAGGGAATAAAAAAGCCATACAACCCTATTCTGGGCGAGACGTTTCGCTGCTGCTGGTTTCACCCTCAGACGAACAGCCACACGTTTTACATAGCAGAACAGGTGAGTTGTTTTATTTGGATGCTCAGGTGTTGCAAGCAGCAGCCTGCTTGCACCTCCGAGCATTGGAACATGTTCCAATTCTAACTTCTTGTGTTTCTAATCTTTCCTTAATGATTTTAATAGGAGTAAATTGAGGGCTTATCACTGTGTCTTTGGGAATAATGAAGGGCAGAGCTTACAAGTAAACCAGCCTGGCACAATTTAGTTTGAGATTTACAGTGTTAGTAAAGGCATCTAAGGACCATGTACATCTCAGGACTTTGGTACAGGGACTCCTTGTTTTGCATACATTTTTTTCCCTATTTAATCTGAGAATTTTCATTTTGTTTTATTTTATTTCATCCATTTTATGGAGGTTATTCAAATGCTGTCAAAAAGTTCTGCACTGTCATTTATTGTTTTGAAAATTTGACAGTCTGTCCGTTGGCTTTAAGTGATCTCAAATGCACAAGGGCAAGAAAAATAGGGAGAGGGGAGAAAGTTTACATATGTAATGTTCTTATATGTAATGGTCTCATGTAAAATGTTCCTTCCTTTACCACTGTGGTTAGTGGTAGGGATGGGGCTTAGGGGACCCTGCTCCCTTGCACTTTGCCTAGAGCTTGTGTAGCACCGCGTGAGGCTGTGAACACCCCCTGCTCTGCTCTGCTCGGCTTAGCCTGTAAGGACTGCTGTAAATGGCCTGCCTCTGGTTTTCTTCTAGGTCTCCCATCATCCACCAGTGTCAGCTTTTCATGTCAGCAATAGGAAGGATGGATTCTGCATTACTGGCAGCATTCTAGCCAGGTCCAAGTTTTATGGTAAGGTATTAAGCCTAGGCATCTTCCAGGTGACATCGGGCATTGAGTCTGGTTTGGGTTTCAATTGCTCCTGAGTGTGGTGAGAGTTAAGAATAAAGAAATGCTTAAGAGATCTACCACCAGAACACCCTGATTCCTTGGCTTGGCTCTCCTGGGTTTTCCCTATTTCCACCATTTCAGAGGGAGATCACACTGATGTTAACAAAACAAAACAAACCAACAAAAATTAGACAGAACCTGGTTTTCAGAAAGCAAAGGTTCCTTGGGAGTGTGTGAGCAGCTGGTTGTCTGCCTAATTTGCATAGAGTGACTAGGGATGAGTGATTTTATAGCTATCTGAGCATCCAACTGACTTTTCCAAAAGTCCCTCTATAAATGTAACCATTTACCTAACTCCCAGATTTCTGAGAGTTGAACCCAAGAGCTTCAAAATGGCCTCGAACCTTTGAATGGCAGTGGAGACAGCACAACTGCAGGCTCTCAAATGGTGTTGCTGTTGGAAATAGTTTGGTTTTTTTTTATTTGGACAAACACCTCTTAAGTACTGTCCTCTCGTAAATGGATTTGCTGAAACACTTGTAAATAAATAGTCCTTGCTGTCCTTCTGGCAATGTTGTTATTTGGGATCATACAGAATCAGAAAAGGTGTGAGAACAGAACCTGAAAAGCTTCTAAGCATGGGAACTGCTTTCTGCACCCCACTAATGACTCCTTTAATCTACTGCCTGTTCTGCAACAGGGGCCAAACGCCAGAGCAAACAGCAGCCGTGCAGCAGAGAGTTGATGAGAACTGCCTGCTCTCAGCAGTAAATGATTTGCAGGGTCCTGAATTATTAACATTTCATATCTCTTCTTTCATTAGTGACCCACAGTTAAATGGAAATGTTTGTCTAAAGTAGGACAAGTGACCAAGTATAACGTGCATTTTTTAGTATATATATGTATTTATTCTTTTAAATTCCAGGTAACTCACTTTCTGCACTGTTGGATGGGAAAGCAAAGCTCACGTTTCTAAACAGGGGGGAAGATTATGTAATTACTATGCCATACGCCCACTGTAAAGGTAAGTTATGGCTGTTTAAATAGGAAGCAAACAGAAAGAATAATATAATGGCATCTTACTGCCTAACTCTGCACTGGCTCTCTTCTTCCCTCTCGAATACCTGGCACCGCAGAGACTGGTACTCCCAGGGAGCAGTTGAGTCGGAGCTCTCAGCAGCAGACTGGTAATCCTCACTGAAGTCTTTGTGGTTTGCCTGTGCAGAGCTGAGGGCAGAATTAGGCCCATCTAAGTTTGAACACTCTGTAGAAACAAAAAATTACTGTGATTATGCACTGCAGGTAAAGTGAAGATGGAGACACTGAGAGTACATTTCTAAGCTTCTGAGGATAAAAAGGGTTTCTGAAGATTGAATTGTTTAATATATTTTCTGCCTTGTTGAGAGTAAAGGAAATTCCTGACTTTTCTTCTGATTTCTTTGCTACTCTAACCATGACACTCCTCAGTGTATGAGTTGCTCAGGGAGGCTGATACCTGTCACCCTGTGGCTTTGCTCTGTTGAGCTTAACCTGCACCCAGGCCAGGGGACAGCTGCTGGTTCACTGCTGTGACTTTGCCTTTCTTCTTAGGTAGCTAAGCCTTGGTGATGTATCAACCACAGGGATAAAATCACTCCTGTGGCAGTTTGATCCAATTTTGGTTTTGGAATATTTTTTATTTGAGCATGTTGATCTCAGAGTTAACATTTATGGAGGGTCTAGCTACCTGAAAACAGTAACTTCTGTAACTCACACCTTCTGTGAACTGTTCCTCTGCATAAATCTTTTTCTTGTCAATTTTTCTTTTTCTGCAAATGACCTTTTCAGAAAATGGTAAGCTTGTGTAAAAAGGAGTCCCCTGCATGACTGCTAGTCTCCCAGATTCTGCTGAATCCCGTTACAGCTCCTTCCTGCCCCATGCACCCTGGGAGAGGCTACTGGGTCTGTTTAAGCACTAGTATAAATGAAGTTGCTGGGCACAACTTTCCTTATTTTTCCTTTCCTGCTTCCAGCTCGCCACTGTCAGCACCTGTGAGTCAAGCTATTTCCTGGCTGGTGTAATAAATGGGGAGTATGGACTCAGGGGAGGATTGTTCATGTTTCTAGTAGAGTGCCATTCCCTAGAAACTTGGGTTTCTGTCTTTTCAAAGCTTTAAGCCAAGTACCAGATTTCACAGTGTGTCAGCGAGGACTGTTTTGAGGCCTCTCTCTAAGTCTTTTGTTTCTCTTTCAGGACTTTTATACGGTACCATGACAATGGAGCTTGGAGGGAAAGTTACCATTGACTGTGAGAAAACTAACCACAAGGCAGAACTGGAATTCAAGCTAAAGGTAAGAACTGCAGGCCAGGTTAGACCAAGCACAGCAATCTCCATGTACCAAGCACTGTATGCTTGCATCACGCCTACCCAGCGAGGAGACATCATCCTGCAGCTGGTATTGCCAAGTGCAACTTTACTGGGACCCAGGAAGCCTGAGCTGTGCACATGGCTACTGGCCAGCCTCTGGGATGGATGTCTGGTGATGACAGTGTGGCTTCTGTTTAGGAAGGTGCAATTAATTTTGCTTGCAAAATACAGTGAGGTCTACAAACTACTTGGAGACAAGTTAGGATGGGGATCCTCAGAGTAGCTCTCCAGTAGCCATCATGTACGTACTCGTACCTTGCAGATGTTTCAATGGAGTGTACTTTGTGTTTCTCAAGGTTACAGAACCTAGCCTTGGCAGTAAGAGACCATTTTCAGGCAGATCATTTTATATGGCTCACACTGACAAGACACCCTTGTCATTGCCTCGTACCGACTTGTTCCTGCCGCTGTTCCCTCCCCGTGAAAGCCTGCTGGTGCAAGTTCATGGTATGCAGGGAAAATGGAGACCTCTCTGAGCATTCCTGTAGTTACACGTGTTAAATGTGGGAGGGAAGGTGATGAGCTGTGACTTTTCTTGGACAGTTAACTCGCTTCGTAAGCAGCATTCATTTCTCTCCTGTTCCAACAAACAATTTCTTGCCTAAAATGAAAGATGGAGAACTGAGATCCTGCAGGACTTCAGAGTTGCAGCTTTAGCCATCATAAATGTGAGAGATTACTAGACTTGGGGGAGTCTTTTGCAGACTGCACTTTGAGGGGAGGTAATAATGATTTTCGGTCTTTATTTGCCCTGCAAAGTGAGCTGTTGCCCCATACACTTCCTAGACATTTGCATATACTTGTGTTTAAAGCCTCTTCTTCCCCTAGGCCTGACATAATGCATGGACACCCCTGGGGTATTTCCCTGCCTTCAGCCAGTGCCATCTCAAACCTACCAATGCTTCAGAACTTAAAATGCAAACCCTTCTTTTCTGGCTTTAAAAGAATACATTTAGTCCAAGCATGGCTCGGAAAGGTCTCTGCGGCTTAATTATATGATCTGCTTTGAATATTTCTTGGCCACTTTTTTTTAGTAGAATTAAGAGCAGTTAAAGGTAAACCCCATGACTTCATTACTCATTTGTATATGTACCCGTTCTTTGATGGATTTCATACACTGATTGCTGAGATACTTATGATTTCTTTTTCCATGGATGTCGTGGGAAATACAGTTTTATGTTGTCAGTAAAAAATATTTTTAAAAAGTTCTTCTGGAAAAACTTTATTGCAAAGCAGCTGCTAAAATGTCTGAAGAAATGTGTGGTACAAATGGAAGAGCTGGTTGCTCTATCACTGCAGTTTCCTGTGTTTGGCAGGCAGGAGGTGAGGGGAATTTTCCATTGTTCTGAGAACTTTTTCCCTGACTCTGGAAATACCCTTTTTCTTTTTTTACTTGATGCTGACAAGGGCTGCTTCAGACTGCAGACTTCACAGCAGTGCCACACTGCTGTCGCCGTGCCATAAGCAGGAAAAATTAACAGCTGCATTTGTGCTGCTCCTGTTCTTGGGACAAGGCTGCAGGGGGGAGGGTGCAAACCGGAATGTGGCTCTGGACAGGGGAAGGCCTTGCCCACAAACACTTACCCTGATGCCTAGCTGACACCAAGTGTATTTGCAGTGGAAGCGAGGCCTTGCACTGCTGAGTGTTAATGCTCCTGAAGGCCCATCCCCCTTCTGCAGCTCCTACCCTGATTTTGGTATTGCAGACAAAAGGAGGAGGGCAGATGCTAGGCAGCCAGAACCCGTGTTAGAATTCATTCTGCCTTCCCCCAGAAACAGTGGGAATCAAGCAGGCTGCACTTTCCTCCTGCCACATCACTGTGTTTGGCTCCCTTCCAGTTGTCACCAGACTGATCATATTTTCTCTTCCTATTCCCCCCTGACAGCCCTTCTTCGGTGGCAGCGCAAGCATTAATCAAATCTCCGGGAAGATTAAATCAGGAGAAGAAGTGTTAGCGAGTCTCAGCGGACACTGGGTAATGTAAAGTGACCGAAGCTGCTGACATTTGCGGCACACGTGGCTGCAGGGTGCGTGGGAGGGCTGGCAGCCCTTGGCAGGCTCCCAGTGCTGGAGCCAGAGCGGCTGATGCTCTGTGTCCTGCCTCCTCCCCGGGCAGTCAGGCGAGGGGAGATTTCCGGCCACACCTCTCAAGGCCATTTACACTCCTGTAGTCCCATCCACCTGCAGTACCAGTAACACCAGCACTCCCAGAGCCTGGGCCAAAGCTGGGAACGGCAAGGAGGATTTCCATCAAAGCTTATGGTCCCAGGCTTAGGATAAGCAAAGAGGGCAGGAGACACAGTGTGTCTGTGACAGCGAAAATCGTGAGGCTTCCTTTTGTCTTGTTGTGTTCAGTACCTCCCCTGCTACAGCAGTGTCAGGGAAGAACTTCACATGGCTTTAAATTGATTATTTTCACAGCAAACCTTTACAATAGATGGTTATTCCTCTGTCCATGAGATGAAGGACAGAGACATAGACTGGGCAGCTCAGAGCAGTCAGCAGTGCAGCCAGCACCTTTGCACACTGAGTATCTACGAGTGAGTCACTCAGAGGCATCTTTAAGGCAAAATCCAGCAAGAATGCAGGTGTGTAGTGGATGTAGTCTAGAGTTTTGGTCAGGAACTCCTGGTAATGGAGGCAAAAACAGTGAGCCCTGACTTTGATCGGGACACAGATATTTACCTCAGCGACAATCTTAACACCTGCATCATCATCATAGTTGACCGATGCTTTCCAGTCCATAGAAACTGTCATTCCTGACAAGATTTGTCTCATCCTACAGGTGGTATTTGAAGCAGGCCAGGTGAAAGGTGCCTGGATAAAGCCCATACTACAGTGAGGGCCTTACCACAGTGTACCTTTGGTACTGAACTCCTCCCCACAGGCAGTCTGTCTTTTTACTTCAAAAGCTAACGACCATTTTGCAATTAGATTTGCCCTTTCTAGGTGTGCACAAGGAGATTTGCTCCCTGTGCCTGTGTAGCTTTTCCATTCCGAGCCTTCCCTCCTGCAGGACGATGGTGAGCTGTGCTGGGCTGTGGAGTGCCCCGGCTGCACTGGGTCCTGCAAACTCCATCTGCCAGAACATCCATGGAGTGGCTCCCCTGGGGCACCGAGCCCCACGGCTGCGTGCTGCTCAGCTTCCAGCCTGCTGGCTTGCAGTTTTATCAGCCTGAAAATAATTTATTCCTCCCTTGTTCACTGAGCTCCTTGGTTGTGGTGCACAAAATGAGAATGATGTGTAAAAGAAGTTAAATGGCTTTGAAAGGGTGGCTCCATAAGCCACTGTTTGCAGTTGCATGCTATGAATGGAGCAGCTGCCCCGCAGTGGCAGGGACGTTGTTTGTTCTCCTCCCTCCCCACTGGGGCTATTGGACTGCTCCCCTGAGCTCTGCAGGCTTTTCTCTGGTACCATCCAGTTTTCTGACAGAAACCCTTGCAGCTGAAAGGCTAATTCTCTGCCTCAGGACCTGAAAACCCACCTGAATAAAGAAGGGAAACAAATCTCAATGCTTTTCAGACCCCAGATCAAAGCAGCAGCTAATGGCTTGTGTATATGCCCCTTAGAGATGCAGGTGGTGATGTTGGACAGTGCCTGCCTGCCTCCTCCCGTCCACAGCTGGGGGCTCTTGGGGACCCAAGATCTGTCCTGGAAGTGGCACCTCAGGACATGGCAGAAGAGGTCCTGAGGAACACTTTGAGGAGGGATGAGAGTCCCTCAGGGTTGAAGGAGTTTTGCAGTTGGAGATGTAGGAAGTGGCCTTTGAGACATGCATCAGGGGACTGTGGCAGTGGAAGAAATGCAGCAGTTGGGATGCGAAGAAATCAGGCAGCAACAGGCAAAGCCCGTAGCTGTGACCTGAATAGGGTTTGGCTGATCTCATACCGCGTCCAGGCAGCGGAATGGCACCAGTGCACACGCTGTTCAGCAGCTGTAATCATCTGATTCACTCCACTTGCAGTCGGCATCGTGCTGTTCACTCCATGCTCTGCAAACTACCCCGTCTGGCCCCGCAGCGTCGCTGCGTCTGTCAGCGGGACTGGGAAGCAGCCCAGCTAGGCAGGGACACAGTGGTACTGTCTAGCCAGGCTCAGATCAGAGAAGTGCTGCTTCGTAGTTGGTTGCCAAGTAGGCTGGCAAGGAATAAGGATGAAGGACCCCTGGCATTTTGAAGTGCTAAATGAAATTCAGGAGCAATAATAAAAAAAACCTGGCTAAACGGTAAAAAAAATACATGATGGTATCTCAGCTTTAGCTCTCCTTTGTAGAGAGGATGGTGTTTCAGTAGACTCTGTGCAAGATTTCAGCATTGAGGAATAGAAGAAAGACTGGAAAAAGATCTGGGGATCTAGTTTATATGTGCTGGGTGGCACCTGGGAGGAACAGTGGGGAAAGAAGAGCTCTTAGGGCTTCCGGGCACCCTTGTTTGGGGACAAGACTAACAAAAGGGGCCAGGTCCCTTTCTAATTCTTCTCTGATTAATTCAGCCAGTGTTTCCAGGAATGTCTCACCTCATTCTTTTTAGAAACTTTCAGGAAGTGTTCAGTGAAATTTAATGCGATAGAGGAGGAAAGAAGCTTTCTAACCAAACCTGACTGACCCTGATCATCATCTGGAAGCAGCTTCCATTTGTCAGCATTATTTCCTGCCACGTGTTTCTGATTGTTGTTAACTGTTTCACTTAATTTCCCTTCTCAGGATGGAGAAGTGCATATAAATGAGTCAAAAAATGGGAACACGGAGATGTTCTGGAACCCAACCAGTGAAGTACGGCGGCAGAGGCTGAAGCGCCATATTGTGCTGTTTGAGGAGCAGACGGACTTTGAGTCGGAGAGGTAAGGAGCTCTGGGAATGCCTCACTGCTGCCTCCCTGCTAGAAGCAGGGCTCTCAGCAGAAGGCTCCAGTTCCTCAGCAGAGTCCTGGAAAGACAGTGACCCGCTTTGCCTGTGCAGCCATTTACCTGGTTTTTTTCCAGACCATTAACTCTGGAGTATTTCCATGAAGTACAGCTCTGAAATAACTGGGGAGCTGGCCTGAGAAGTAGTGGAGGCTGCATCATACCTGCTAAAATAACAACTCTCCCTGAACTAGAGATCAGGAACAGAGTCTCTGTAACTACTGGAACGTTTTGTGGAAGGGCAAGATGTCAGTCTGAGGTCAAATGTCTTGTTAAGAAGGGTTGTTTCAACCACAGGCTCTTAAACTGGATGCAGGAATCAGGTCCTGGCATGAGCAGAGCAGCAGTTAGAACTGCATAACAGGATTTTATGAGAGAATGCAATTAAACAGATGTTTAACCCTGCCTCTTAATCTCAGCCAAGATCTCCAGTGAAGTCTGCACCACTTTTTTTTTAGGGTAATGTAGATTACCTAAAAATATAGTCCTGGCACATAACTTAGGCTGTGGAAAGAATTATTACCTGATGTAACGAGCATTCCTGAGCCCAGCTCTTGAGCAAGAACAAGAGCAACACTACGCGGCACTGGCTTCAAACCAGCTGATCCTGCCATCTCACCAGCACGGTTAGCTGGTACACACCTTGCTGCCTGGCTCTGCATTACATTGGCCACTTCCCTGTGGGCATCTAATTGGGGCGTGGCATCACATCACACTAAGAAGATTCCCCTTTCTTACAGGTAAAGAAAGGGATTGCACAAAAATAAAAATGCGTGAACATTTAGTTTGTTCTGGACAGCAGCAGATGCTGTGGGCAGTAAAGTCTGTATTTGGAACTTACAAAGAGCAGAGCAGACCACGGAACATTTCTCTATTTAATCTTCTGAAGAAGATTATTTTAAAGGAGATGTGAAATCTGGGGTTTACAGACCAAGGGTCTCCGTTTCTCTGTTTAGCAGGGCACTGCCAGAGCTGGCTCTCCCATCAGACATTGACAGCCATACGTGTATCCAGGGGAAGGAGGCAAAAGTCAGAATTCTACAGATACTTAGCAGACATTCCACCGAGCTCCTCATTATGCTGACAGTTGGGTGAATAAATTGCCACCTGTCTCCTCCAGGTTGCATTCTGCCTGCATCGCTTACTCTTTCCTGCAGTGCTGAAAAGCACCTGTTTTCCCCAAAGCTGGAGAGTCTCTGGAGTTCACACCATTACACGGCTTACCACAGAGATCTCAGTGTCAGACACATGCAGCTCTTGATGCAGTAATTTGCCCTTGTCAATTTTGTGTGTGTCCCTCTGAAGTTCTTAGAATTAGAGAACTCACTCTACACCACAGCATTCCTTAGGACTGACTCTTTATGCCACTGCAGTATTTTCTTGAGTCATTATTTTCACTCCTCCCTCCCCCACCTCCATCACTTTGAGTTGGAATTGAGTTTCCTTCCTTTGTTTCTGAGAGAAAAGGTCCATACACAGGAAAATGAGAGTGATGTGCCAAAAAGGACAGGAAAGTGTTCCTCTGCCTTCAGTTAATTACCAAAGAGGCAGCTTTTTTGGAAGAGTGGTGTTAACGTATGGTGATAGAAATATCATGAGAGCATCAGTATCTCTTTTAAATTAAGAGCTTCACGGCAGGCTCCAAATTAAATGCGGTGATCATCTGCTAAATGGAACAGTCTGGATCTTCAGGGCCTGTTCTAACCACTAAACTGGGTAATATTTCAGGAGGACTAGCTGCTAATCTCAGACGTGTTTCCAGTCTGAAATGAAGATTAGAGGCACTGTGGGGAGGCCTATCACAGCTCAGCTGTAATGAAAAAAAAAAAAGGCAGTGATTTTTCTCTGGTAAAAGGCAGATTCTGTCCTCCAGGCAGAGGCTCAGTGGGGCATCACATGACAGATTATGTATTTTTTGGCAGCTGAAAACAAGTGCGAGTGAAAGCCCATGTTCGTGCTTGCAGTTTGTGAGCACAAGTGCATGTCCCCTCCTTGCAGATCGAATCAGCCTCCTGCAGATCTGGCTGCTAATCCTATACAGAAGCACCACGTTGCACGTGCAGCCGCTAGCCGTGCATGTGAATTCATTCTCCAGTGCTCCTACACGTTAAATATAAAGCCTTTGTTTCAGGGATAGACATTAACATAAAGGCTCCTAAACATAAGTGAATGAAAGGGCAAGGGAGATGTAACAGATTCTCCATTATACATCAGTCATCTCTAAAGAGGCCACTGACCTCGATGAATTGAGCATTACTATCTTAGAACTCACACAGACAGCACTGAGGATGCCAACGGATATTGCAGGTGATGTTATCTAAGGGGCAGTTCCCCTCTTGCTCTGTAGGTCGTTGTATCCAGCTTTCAGTGTTCCCTTTCTCGTCATACTCCTTTAATTTACAAGCCAGAACAGCCCGAGCAATCCTGTTACAGTTCCTCTGGAGCATCGACAGACTGGAGAAGCGTCTGCTGTAGGGTTCCAGCTGGCAGAAGGCAGTGTCGGTTTTCAGGCGGTTTAACTTGCTTCCCTGGTTATTTCTAGGCTTTGGCAGCACGTCACCAGCGCGATAAACAAAGGCGATCAGCACAAGGCAACGCAGGAGAAATTTGTGTTGGAAGAGGAGCAGAGGAACGCGGCCCGGGAGCGCAGGGAGAGCGGCACAGACTGGAAGCCGCTGCTCTTCCAGCACGACGCCGCGACTAACGAGTGGCGCTACAAATACGAGGAGTGAGTGCGGTGGGGTTAGGAACGCACCGCACCGCACGGGTCCCCAGGGGGGAAGGACCTGGGGGAGAATGGGAGTAGCCGTGGCAATGGGAAACCTGCTGCGCCAGCGGCACAAACCCCTGTTGCTGCACTCAAGTGTGGAAGCCTTTAGCAGAGAGTTTCTGCACTGTGCGAGCAGTGGGCATCTGTGCGCCCCTCCCCTGGCAAGAAAGGTGAACCTCCTGGAGCCTGAACCTCCCTCATTCACTGCTAGGAGATGTGAGTGTGGAGAGAAGTATCTCCCCCTCTGTTCTGCCCTAGTGAGGCCACATCTGGAGTACTGTGTCCAGTTCTGGGCTCCCCAGTTCAAGAGAGACAGGGAACTACTGGAGAGAGTCCAGCAGAGGCTATGAAGATGCTGAGGTGACAGGAGCATCTCTGGGCCCAAGAACGGCTGAGAGCCCTGGGGCTGTTCAGCTGGAGGAGAGAAGACTGAGAGGGGATCTGATCAATATCTTAAAGGGTGGGTGGCGAGAAGATGGGACCAGACTCTTGTCAGTGGTGCCTGGTGACAGGACAAGGGGCAATGGGCACAATCTGTAACACAGGAAGTTCCACCTAAACATGAGGAAAAAACTTGTTTCCCATTAGGGTGTCAGAGCCTGGCCCAGGCTGCCCAGAGAGGTTGTGGAGTCTCCTGGAGAGATTCCAAACCCACCTCGACGCTGTGATCCTGGGCCCCCTGCTCTGGGTGACCCTGCTGGAGCAGGGGGTTGGACGAGACCATCTCCAGAGGTCCCTTCCAACCCCCCCATTCTGTGATATGTTACTCCTCATGGTGCATCTGTGGATACCCTGGTTGCTGTCAGGGACAAATGCCTGCCCTGGTGCATCTGGAATTGGTGCATTGCTCTTAATGCCCCTCGTGTGGGATTCTTGCTTTTCTGATGTTTTTTCTTTTGGTCTCAAAAGTTTAAGACCTTGGGATCCTTTGAATGACATTGCCCAATTTGAGAAGAATGGGGTACTTCAGACCATGGAAAGACACTTATCCACAAGGATGTCAAACCACAAAACAACGTGCATAAACAATCAAATTACACGACACAAGGTAAAAAGCCTGTTTTGGTGAGCAGAATATTGAGATGATTGTTTAGATACATGGCCCTTTTCTGCAGCATTTTCTTGTAAGCACAACAGAGGCTGAAGGGTTTGGTTTGGGTAAATATAGCTTACAACTCTAGACCTGCAATATTATACCATCATTAACTCCAAATAATCCTAGTTCTTGGCTGACATATCCTGTCCATTTTGGCATTTTTCTTCCAGTGTTAGTGATGATGACTCCTGTACTGGGGTTTTGCACATGACTGAGCTGAACTTCACTGTTTGGTGTTTCCAAAGCAGGAAACGTCCCATAGTGAGGGTGTGCACAAGGTTTTGGAGAACACAGCTGAGATCCTGCAGCTTCCCTTTCAGTCTGTGCCATCTGCCTTTATTGCTTAGTTCCTCTTAGGCAAGAGAAAGAAACCTCTCTCCATCCTTCCCCCTAAGCAGAGATGATACTGTCTGATTTCTCTGCATTCATCTTTGGAGTAATAGAGGCCATTTGTAAAATGCTTTGTAAACACAGAGCTGCTGAGCTAGCTGGATATAACCCATGTGACGCTGAAGAGCTCATCTACATAGATGTTTCTTTTATAATACCCCAAATATAAATGTCCCTGAATCAGTGGGAAAGTTGAGGTTCACAGCTGCTTTGTAGACCCTCCAGTGCGAATCAGTGTGTTCTGTTTACCCATCTGAGAGACAGGGAGAAACTTTGCAAAGCGCATCAAGAAATTGGGCATAAAAGTTCTGTGATGTTTAAAGCTTTCAGGCACCCTCTGAAAAATCTTCCCTGGGAAATTTCATTCTAAATTTTTCTTCTTTTCATCTTATGTATTGGGTTGGTGGGTATGCAGCTCAGCAAAAGAAGAATGAAGTTCATCACTGGTGTGTGTCAGTTAAAGCTACAACAAGAATTGCGTGGATGGGTGTCTTTAGGATGTTCTCATTGGAGGAAATGCTTCTGTACAGGGCATGTGTGTAATGTCCTTAAGGAGCTGCCAGGAGTCCAACCACCAGGAGTTGCTGAGAAAGCAACCAAACTTCACACTCTCACAGATACTCCCCAGCACCCTGAATTGTTTTGTTGGAAGCCAAACACAAGAGTCTTCAATCTGACAGTGACCGAGTCTCTTTTGCTCCCTGTTTTACCCAGAGGCCTGCCAAAGACTGCAGGCGCCGCAAGAGCAGCGATCAGCCATCCAACCACAGCCAGAATACAGAGAGCAGCTGCTCCACACCAGAGTCGGTGCAGGAGCTCTCGGATGACGATGGCAAGTATCTGGGTATCTCTGGGTCGGGCTTTAGTGTTCTTCTCTCAGTGCCTTATTCCTTGAGCCAACCCTGGGATATTTCCTGGCCCAGTTAATACCATGAGCCCATAGCCCACGGGCAGACACAGACAACATTTGGCTTTTCTGCTCTCCATATGTAATACTTTGCTTTCTGCCTTACACCACCATGCCAATAATGGCTTCCCAGCTCCTGGCACAAACATCTTGGAAAAATACACTGACATTCCAGTCAACAATAGAAAGCAAGCTTCATTTCTCATTCCCTCTTCTCAGCCTTTGCTGGAGGTGACCTGGAGTGTTTCAGAGCTGGGGACAGGTGTGAGCACTCCATTCCCCTCCCCTCAGCTGGGGACCATGCTGCAAAAATCGGTACCTGAGAGACAAGAAAAGGCCCCAGGCCAGTGACCCACTGACCTGGGTTTTCTGTGTGCAGGATTCTGTCCCCTGTTTCCTTCTCCTTATGTTTCCTCCTGAAAACGTCCCAGCCGCTTGCCGGGTGAACCTGATTTGTGTTCCACCACCACCAGAGAGAGTGATTGTAAAATGTAATATCCTTCAATCCTTTGCAGCAGGGTTTGAAAGCCTGTGCGCTCAGTGCGGGAAAGAAATGAATCACCTGAAGGAGATCCATTCGGCTGTCTTATCCCTACAGAGAGCCCAACAGGACATACACAGGTAACCATTTCTTTCATCAAATCAATTATCTTAATCAGCTAAAAATAGCCTTTGGCATCTAAGGCTTTTGGAGTGTCCTTATCAGCTGCAGGAGTGCAGTTAACAACTGCTTCAATAAGTTATCTATTAACACACCAGAAAGGCAGACCCACCCCTACTTGATAAAATCTTTTCCTCTTAAGACTCTCTTTCTGGGGCAAAAAGTGTCACCTGGCCACACTGAGCATCTCTTGGCACTCCCAACTGCAAAATAGCTGCAGGAGTTGGGAGCGGCTGAGCTGGGTCCTGGCTATCAGTAAATCTCTGCTAGACAGGAAGGTGCAGGGTCTCCCTTCTCATCAAGTACGTGATGAGAGAGCCAGCAGCAGCAGCCAGGAGGGCTTCTCTTTCTGTTAAAAAGAGGGGAGGCAGAGTCTGCAGGGCACTGTGCTGTACCATGAGGGTGTCTCAACTCCAGGGATGCCTCCTGGTGCGAAAGCTCTGCCTATGCACGCACGTGGGAGCACACACCTTCCTCTGACACACAAATAAACGTGCTGCTTTCTCTTCCAGAAACCTCAGTGCTCTGAACAAAAAGTCCTTCCACAGGAAGGTCTCTTCTGAAAGCTTCCTCCTGGACTCTCGCTGTTGGTTTCTCCTCTGCATCTTTCTTACGTGTCAACTATTCATTAATTATGTCTTCAAATAAAATCACTACGTTTGGCAGCAATAACGGTTACTGGCTGCAGGAGGGGGCCACTCGCGCAAGGAGCCCAGCGAGGCACCAAAGCACTTTAGAACCAACGCGGCAGAGGTGGAAGAAAGTTGAAAAACAAGGTTAAAAAGGGACCTGGGAACCTGCAAAACTTTGTTCCTGAAGATTATGTCATTTTTGCCTTTTACATGTACATCTTCAAGGACCTCTTAACCTGTATGGGCCTTAATGCTGAAGCCAAATGTAGCTTTAATTGTGCAATTTGTTTTCTATGTCTTGTCATTTTCTGATGCAATTAATAATTACCCAGCAGTATTGGTACCCCCAAAATGGTAAACACTCAGTGTTTTGGAAAGGTCACACTGGCTGAGGGAGGGAGGGAGGGAGGGAGGGAGGGAGAGCAGCTGGGGAGCTGTGAAGAGCTGATGTCCACAGTGCCTGTCCAGCTGCCTTTAATTATGGGAGGGAGCACACTTGGTCCAAAAAAGCCACCCCCGGGATATTAAGTCATGATCGGTTTGGTCAGCGTGCACTGAACGGGGCCTCAGGATGTGTTTGATTTTCCATTCCACGGGAACTGTAAATATGCACAATTTCCTAGAGCCATTCCTCTTTAGGAAATGGGAAGTATTCGGTGAAAGCTCCTTGTTTGGTTTCAGAGCTGACTGGTGTCCTGGGTCAGGCACATCAAGTGTAATGTCAGACACGCCTGTTTGTAAAACCCAGTCACCTATTATGATTATGATTATTATTGTCATTATTTGCTATATGGCTGTTTTATAATCTCACACACTAGCATTGTAGAGAGGAATCCACTGCCCCAGGGTATGTGAGGGGGTCAGGAGCGGTTATAGGTGTACATGTCTTCGGTCGTAGGCACATTTATTGTCAGAGGTCTGGAAGGAGGAAGGGTTTTGCCACTGCATTGCTCAACTCTGTTAATAGTCTTCCTATTTTACACCATTTTTTAAAGATTTGCAATATTTTCTGTAGACTGCGAACAATACTAAGCCTTTCTTTTCTGGCCTGAAGTAGTTCCAAGTGGTAAGTACTGCTATATATACAGCCTTAAAATACTTAGTGGTGGTGCCAGTCTGGGCTATCTTTCAATGTAAATGTTTCCAAATTTTTAAATACATTCCTTGTCATATTCCCCAGTTAGGGGAAACCTGTTTGTGCTTGATATGTTGAAATAAAACTACACAGAACTTTCAGTGGCAGTCTATCTGACAAGTTATTGGTGTGCTTGAACTTGGTTTTGTGTTTTATAGCAAGCAGACGAGTAAACAACTCTTAGCACATGCTTTTTAGAGAAAAACTATGGGAGAAGGCCCTCAGGAATCTTAGATACAGGCCGTAAGTTGGAACAGCAATAGTATTTTGATCCCCTCTGGCTCAAACAGTCCATGTCATCTAATTGTAGCAACTTCCTCAGAATGGACAGAAAAGTAGTTGCCTTGGTTTTCACTGTTGTACGTGTAAATGTACAGACTTGTCCTGGAGTTAGAAAAGCTTTACAATAAGGAGGTAACTTGATAGAGAATAGCTAGTTCCATGGAGAAAACCACAGCTCCTTGACATGAACAGACAGATAAGGGCTGGCATCCAGAAGCCGACATTCAAGAAAGAGATCACAAATAATAAAGGGTGAGAGTGACTTTGTTATTAGCAAAAGTCTCCAGAAAACCAAAGGATTCTGCAGCCTGGAGAAGAGAAGGCTCTGGAGAGACCTACTAGCGACCTTCCAATACCCGAAGGGGGCCTACAGGGAGGCTGGAGAGGGGCTGTTTACGAGGGCCTGTAGTGAGAGAATGAGAGGTAATGGATTTAAATTAGAGAAGAGCAGGTTTAGATTGAATGTCGGGAAGAAGTTCTTTACATTGAGGGTGGTAGAACAGTGGAATAGGCTACCCAGGGAGGTGGTTGAGGCCCCATCCCTG
>WTSP01003288.1:0-22123 GCA_025331215.1 Actenoides lindsayi
TCTAATCGCTCAGTCTCTCTCCCTTATTCCCTTTCTCTTCCCCTTTGGGGAGGGAGGGGGGTTAACAGAGAGCGTCTCTTATAGGTCTAAGGGGCTGCCCTGACCCTAAACTGTGACACAAAGCTACTGTGAAAAGCTTGTCCTGAATAAAGACAAGTATAATTATCATTTAGAACCTTAATTTCTATAAAGTCTCTCTTAGCCAAGGAAACAAGGTTGCTTGTTTCCAGAGTTGAATGTAATAAAGCATGACAATGAAGCATCTCATTCAGAAATATTAGTGAGTTATTCTGAGCTTTTGTCTCTTGGGTTTGGATTTGGCTTCCCTGGATTTTCTTTCCTCCGAAGTTGGTAGAGGGATATCTTTTGGTATCAAGGGAAACTTGATCAAATCCCTCATGAACAGATCCTGTTAAATGTCACAAGTTTAGCAGAATTGTTTTGGGCTGAAGATCACCTAAATGCCATCAGCCTACTATAAATGGGGCTGCTACTGTGACTTAATCACAGACAGTCTCTGTTCTGTTGATGAGCATTTTCCTATGCAAGGATAATGACCAGAACTATTAACAACATGTGTGATGACTGGTGTGCAGAGATTTTATTGCATAATTTCAATTTCTAGAGAGCAGATAATAGCAATTAAGGAAGCTTGCTAGGGTACTAATTTATTCTTCAGTGTTACCAGAAAAATATAGATTTTTTTTTAATCAGACTGTTATGAAAATAATGACGAGCATGCTAGGAACCAAAAATACCACTTTGCATTATTCTCCAACACATTTGTTGGAAGATCCTTCACAAAATGTTCAAGGCAGGGTAGCCTGTAAAAGCTTGCAGAACTAGCAGAGCTACTACTTAAATATTGTGTGTAAAGAGAGAAAATCTGTGCTTGGTGTTAAAAGTAACCTTTTTGGTTTTGAGTGTAAATTCATTTTCTCTGACCTTTTGGAGCATTGTTCTAATTCACACAGTCAATGCTGAATATACCTTTCCATATATTCAGACCTAGACTTATTTCATTGTGTGATAAAGGTTTTTTTTCCAATGATACAGTTTTATGTCTCTTCTCTTTTTCTTAGAAAAGAAGTAATCTTTATTTGGAGAGGCTTGCAGTCTTTTTTGTCTCCAGTTATTTAAATGTTATTCTTGTTGGAAATTGCCTTTAGATTTTGTTTCAGAAAAGTTTATTTGACAGTTGGGAGTTTTGAGTTTGCTAAATCAGCTGTAAACCTTACTTTCTCTGTGCTGTAGTAATGATGATCTCTAAAGGTAAAAGTGATTAGCTGATGAAAAGGTTTTCATTTCCTTTTAGATTGGCTGTTAGATTTGGCCCAACAAGACAGTTTGGGGTTGTTTGGTTTGGGGAGATTTTGATTGACATGCATAATAGTATTTTTCTTCATCACTCTTGGCAGTTTTGTTGCTTTTGTATTGATCATAACCTGCTGAGGAAATCAAATGAAAAAAAAAAAAAATTGCTGAAATAGTTTCTACTTTAGAAAATGGGAGGTGACTTGAATATGTTAATTCTCTCAATTAGGTCTCAATTCACAAACTCATCTAACGCACTGGCATCCCTTGAGTTCAGACATGTACTATTCTGAACTGGGATATTAGTCTTATCTAAAATAAAATGTATGAAAATGGCTAGTTTATCTTAACTGACAGCAAGAATGCTGTGACAGCTTAGCAACGTGGGATCTGAGAGTAAGAAAGGATTTGGAATGGGAAGTACCGTTGTTAAAATACTGTGTTCAATGTGTTAAGCAAAATGTGCACCATTTTAGTTGTTTATGCTTCCTTAATATATGTCCTTGTGGTAACATAATAATTGAAAACAACACTGCTATAAACTATAGTGTTGCCATCCACATACCATCAGCTAGTGTTGTCTTGATCCTGGCTTTACTATTTAACCAGAGGTTGCCGAGGCCGTTGGATGAGGATGATGCATTGTTGTGCCTGATGGGTTGGTGTTAAAGTCTACCTGGTTTTGTTAAAATTGTATGGATATTGATTTGTGTGGTGTATGTATATACATAGACACGTGCATAATTGTATTATTTTTAAAACTCATTTGGATTAATCAATTGTACTTCAGTGGGTTCGCCTGTGAAGTGCTGATGGAGATCACAGCATAGGTGGAGAAAAGAGCGAGATGCAATAGCTGCTGAAAGGCAGTTCCCATTCAGTCACTCAAATGCAATTTAAGATGGACATAACAACAATTGTAAAAATACCTAGAAATAAATTAATCCTACAGGACTATACACAGTTTGAGCATGTGAAGTAAACATTAGCTTGTTGTTGACTTGCTTTTTCCCAATGGGCCTTTGACTGCTGTAAGGGAGGACAGGCTACAGACCTAGCTTTCAGACACAGCTGGTCTGGGGAAAGAAGTGCAGCAATGTTGCTGACTATAAACAGTTACAGAGCAGGGAAACATAAGAAGTGCCTTTGAAGATCATCTTACTTGCCTTTTGAGGACTATCATACGGTGCTGCTGTTAGCAGTTTCTGATTGTAAGATTTCTGTCACGTAGTTGTGGAATTGAATATATGAAATCTTTTTCTCTGCTACACATAGCAACACCAAGGACACGTGAATTCTCCAAATGGTGGAGAGAAGAAAAAATCTGCATCCAATTTGAGCTGAGGTAGTCAAGAACACAGCTAATTATATTTGCATTAAAGGATTGGGTTTTTTTATTGTTCTAATCTGATTTGGTAAACACTTCTTCCAGAAATGTGGGTTTGTTTCTAGAATGGTTGATGTCTGTCCTGAAGTGTTGTTCTTCCTCTAGTCTTCCAAAGCAAAACTGATGCTCTGTGCATTTAGCATCTACAGTACAAACTCAATCACTTTGCTTTGTCAGTCTGGCTATATCAATAGTAAAGGTATAAAACACATGCTGTTTTCTTGCAACTTATCATGGAAAAGTGCTTTTTCTTTTTGGTGTGAGGCTATTTTGGTTCTTTAAAATGTATTGCCACAATAAGTATTTTGATATTTTGTAATGAATAATGAATGGTAGATATTGCTAAACATGCATTGAGTTGTTCTTGGTTTCTGACTCAGGAAATAAAAATGGTAACAGCAAGCTGGTTTTATTTTACAGTTCGTATGCTGTGTAACTCCAGAGGAGAAACCTTTACTCCTAGCTTGCCTTCACACCTGACAAGCCTCCAGTTAGAGCTCCTTCTGAAAGTGAGTACAATTTCTGCCTCTTTCCTCTAGTCCTAGTTGCTACAGGGTGGGCAGGAGAGAGTTAATCCTCAGAAGCAATTCCAGTCCTTATAGCCATCTATTCAGCATTCACTGTCATCACTAAATGTGAGAAAACTATTTGCTTTTGGTAGTTTGCTGAGCTTCCTACTGACTTTGAACATTGAAATGGCTTGGTGGAAAATGTGATTGTTGGTGGGAATCGATGCTTAAAGAAGGCCCAAAATATATGGCCAGGAACAAGTGGGTGCAGGGGCTGAACTGGAGAGGCCAGAAATCAGGCAAGCTTGGTCTGCTGTGGAACTTTAGACCCAGTGGTTGCCCCAGGTATTCACCACCCTGAAATCTGGTTTTCAAAATGAACCTACACCTTTACTCCTTGACACTTAAATTCAGAGACCTCTACATGCTTTGGCCTAGAAGGCTTGATTAAAGTTGTACTGGAAAGCTGTAAAATAACTGTAAGCAGAAGTCTGGCTGTAAGCTGCAAGAGATCTACTGTGGCTTTCTTCCTGGTTTGCTCCCATTTACAAATTTCCAGAGGACTTGAAACAATCTGTCCCAGTTTTAGTTTGTTTCTAGATGAGATTTTTTTTGTCTTTAGCTAGCAAAAAAATTATCCTACAAGTTTTATTAATGAATATGCTAGCAACTGAGCATCTCACATAAAAATGCACTTTGACAAAGGTAATACTACAAGGCTTGCCAAAAAAATTGGTATTGCTTAAAATTGTCAGTTCTTTATGTGTCTGATAACCAATCACCTTCAGGCATCTTTCCTCAGAGTTTCTTCTTCTGGTCATCATCTGTTACTACTTGTGATAGAACAGTATTGGGATTGAATGATGTATCCCAAATCTCTAACCTGCTCAGGCATTCGGTACTGTTCCTGCACGTGTTCATCTGGATGTAACTTTTGGTGCAGTAAGATTGTAGTATGAAAATGTAGACAATGAATATTGATATTTCCAATTCTTTCCTAATGTTCCGTTTGTTTTTTAATCCTCAACAATTTTCTCTAGCTACTCCCAGTTACAGCCATGTAATTGACAGATATGTGTAATAACCCTAACAGATGATTGATTTGCTTCAAGGACATTTTACTTGGGAACCTATGAAAGTAAAATATCTGACTTTGCTGTTACTGATATCCGATTTTTGGATGCCCAGTAGAACTGGCTGCAGTATGAAGCTATATATGTATAAAATATAGCAAAAATAGATGTTGTATATTTTTCCTTCATGTCACATTGATGAATTTGACATTATTACTTAGCATATTAAAAGAAGAAACTAAGAAATCTATAAGTATTCAGGTTCATGCAGCTGTTTTCAAATACAAAACTTTTCTGGCTGCCATTTTGCACAACCCCAAAAAAATATACTATATTGTTTTGCAGTGACGTGGTTTTACATCCTTCAGTGTTGGAAAGCCTATTGGTCACGTGACATGCATTTCTACCTGCCTTTTCTATTTGAGCAGGCTGGGTTGAGGTGTAATGGGCCAAATCATCTGTGGGTGGAAAGGAGAAGACCTTTGCTTACAGCGTAAACAGGAAGGCCAAGGAGTATCTCTGCATAGACTAGGATACCCTTTGAAATTTTCAGATCAGCAGGAGGGTAGCATGTATAAGAGAAATTTGTCCTCAGGATGCCTATGCCATGTCTATCATTTAGATAAGCAGGCTGCTTTATTCACTGTAGCCATCAGTTTGTTGTTTCCAATACATTTTAGTATTCACCTTGACAAAAATAACAAATAATAGCAAAGTTATTCTTATCAGCTCTGGAAGAGACTACAGATGCAAAAGAAAGAAAAGTGCAAGCAATCTTATATGTTATGCTCTTATTACTTTTATTATTATATGCCATAAACCCACTTCTGATAATTTTATGTATTGCATTTAATGAAAACTTGAGCTAATGCAATGTAAACTGACAAAAATCTTTGTGATAATTTTTGGTGTTCATTGCTCCACAGAAGCATTCCACAAGGTCATCTGAAAGTACTTTGTACAGAGCTGATAAGAACCTAGGCTGTAAATGGTCTTTTACTGAAAACAACATTATACTTAGCTTTTATTCATTATGAATTTCCCATAAACAACAGTCTCTGTGGTTTAATATTAAATTCTGTGAAGGGAGCCATAAAATTAGTTGCACAGTGATGCTGTGTGAACGGTTTAACCCCTTTTTCTTTCGGAGCTTCTAGTGCCAGAAAACTGTAAGATACTGCCAATTATTACAAATTATGTTTCCAATTTGAAGGAGCTGTGTTTTGCCAAGTTTTGTGAGTATGTACCGAAAACATAATGTGCTGGTTCAACCAAGCGCTGCTCGGTGTGTAATTTTAGCCTGATGAATCATTATATTGTGCTAAAAGCTTGCTGCAACCTCATTGCTGTAGAGCATTAACACAGTGTCTGTAGGCCTCCATCTCCATTAAGTCAGATTCTGTTATAAGTGCATCTCTAATGACATGTATTTTTCTGTGGACTGGTAAATGCTTTTTCCTCACCAAGCATTTCACTTCTACATGCAGGGCTCTCTGTGGTAAATGAAGGTTATGTGAATTAGTGCAATGTGGGAGGTACTTAAAAATCTATAACTGAATCTTCGCTGTTACTCCCAACACCAGTGCTTTGCTTGGAAACCTTACAGATTAATCCATTGAACTAGGAACCATATGGCAGTGATAAAGCACAGCACATACCCTGCAAGCTGCACACACAGCAGTAATCGGAAATGAGAGATAATGCAGAAGTCATAAATCTCAAAGGCATGAACATCAGCTAAACATCTACATAAAATTACTGACTGCGTCTGTGTTTCAGGGTTCTGTTGTTTTCTATCAGGTAATTTTTTTTTTCTTTTGAAAAGAAAACTAAAGTGGAGGGGCGTAAAATATGTGTTAAACCTAATACTATTTATTCAAGTAAATGTGTAAAGCCTGCATGAACATAGGTGCTCACAGAAACTTTTTGCAGAGTGATCTATTTACAAATAGCTGCCGCAGAGTAAAACAAGTACCATAGCACATAGCTCTTGGTACTTTGTGTGATAAAAGATACAAGTGAGAGAACTGCCAGTGGTAGGTGCAGTTGTTGCAATTTTTAGTGTCAGAGTCTATCAGAAAGCTATTTCAAACACCCACAAGAGACAGCACATAGCAGTGAGTTGTTGAAAGTTGCACAAGACTGCTCATCATGGGTACTCCAGGGGTAGATCAAACAGTAGCGTTATTCCTGACCTATTTATTTAAAATAAATATTAATATTTAAAATATTTAAAATAAATATTAATTTAAAATAAATAAATGGATGCCATCCATTCATTCATTGCAACAATTAAAAGAACCATTTCATGAAGACAGGAGAGACAGTGAAAGCTATTTACTAGTACCACCTAGGGGTCCTGCATAGGAAATGAGGGAATGCACCACATCCAGATTCCCAGCACAGAGATTTTTTTAAAGTAGCAAAGGTACAACTAGTTCATTTAGAAGCTGAAGCAAGGAACATGGATTAATAGCCAGGGACAAGCATCGTGCTTCTCCAATTATCCAAACCATTAAAGATGTTAGGTGGGAAGCCAACAAGGATCACTGAAATTTTTTGTTTGTTTGTTTTTTGTTTGTTTTGGGTTTTGTTTCCTTTTTTGTTTGTTTGGTTTTGTTGCTTTTGTTTAAAGTCTTTAGAGGATTGTGTTTGTGCAAGGTAAGGAGTAAAATTTAAGCCATACAAAAAGGCAAATATGTTAACCATAGCTGCTGCTTGACTGTCTTCTCTCTGAAATACTTTTGTGTTTCAGAAGAAAACAAATCAACCCAAAACCACATTAAGGTCTCCAGGTTTCATTAGGACTTGAACCTCATTACTCTCTTCCTAATAATCTCAGTGGTACAGCTGTGATTTAGATCCTATAATTAACTCTGGAAAAATATTTTTTTCCTGCATCTAATACTAGAATAATAGAAAGGAAGATTTTTTTCTCCTCAAGAGGTTACCTAGATCAGCACCCTATGCTGAGGAAGATCAGATTTACCTGCAGATTTCCTGGTGGATATTTTTTCTGAACTATTTGCAGAAATCAAGCAAGCACTGTCCTGTGAAATTTGTTTAACCTTTTCATGTAATTCGGGTGTGTTTTCTGTAAGGATCTTCTTCTCATTCATCTTTCCCCTTTGTAACCTCCAGTGATGGGTTCATTTCTGTGTTAAGCTTGTGCTCTGTTGTCAGACCAAGACTGCATCAATACCTGCCCTGTTCAAGTGATTCAGTTATAACAGGTCAACATTTTCACAGTGCATAACCTTACAGCTGCTTGCTGCAAATAGAGGTCTTTTCTTTGTGGCCTCCTTTTTCCTCCCTTTCCTGACCCCCCGTGTACATCTGGCCATTGAGAACAGTTAACGCTGTCCACTTTATGGCAACTTTTTACTTATCAGAAAATCAAGTTTGGTGCAGATATGAAACAATCCAGTTGCATTTCCCAGAAAGTGTTTTCATTTCTGCTTCTCTCTCCTGGGGTCTTTGTGTTGGCTGTACCATTTCCACTTTGAGCCCGGTATCCCATCTGAACGTATTGACAAGAAAGGCATGATTGCCTCTCATGTCTTGCATGTAGCACACAATATTCCTGTCATTACCTACCAGAATTGCTTTTATTTTTTTCCTGCAGCGTTACATAATCAACTCAACTATGATTCATATCAGCACTCTGGTAGTTTTCAGCCGTGCTGCAGTGTAGGCTGACGAGTTCTCCTCCTTCACACTTTAAACAAATATACAATCCAGTGGATTTACTTTGTGCTCCCTGCAAACTCAGGCATTAAAGATGCATCTAGTGGTACATGCTAGTCTTTCAAGAGAAGCTACTTCTAAATACTAGTGCTGAAGTGCTTAGTTTTGAGCTGCATTGTGAAATACATGTGACTTTTTCTGTTGCTGTTCAAATCAAAGGTGTATGTGAATATGAGGTCAGCTGGGTTCCTCTGAAGAGCCAGCTGGGACTGCAGAATGACATTTTTCACAGGCAAAGCACTTGCTTATAGGCCAAGTATAGAAGTGAGTAAGCCTTACTGCTGGAAGGTATGTTAATGGTTGCATCAACTCAGTTTGAAAGGTTAGGAGTTCCACAGCTTATCAAAAATGTCGCCTTTATCATAAAATTAGGCAGAGGAGGCAAAGACTGTGCTAACCTTGCAACTGAGTTTTATCATCATTTACAAAGATGATCCATTTAAGCTCGGTCACATTTGTTTAACCAAATACCTTATATGTATCAGAGTTTCTGCTCAAGTATATCTGGCCTTTTGCTTGCTCTAGGAAATTAGTAGCAAAAGTACCAAGCAGGTGTCCTTTTGTTGCTTATTTTCTAAGGTACACAGCTTCTACTTCACTAGAATTGTAGAAGAAAAGGGCTAATAAGTTTTAAAAAGTCTTGTTTGGACGTTTATAATATGAGTATGTTCTATTAGCAACCACTTGACTAATTTTGCTGCTTAAGTTGCTTTGAAAATTGATCATAATATGTTTAATCTTGTTGCTTGCTTTCTCTTGAAATACCCAATTGCCCAAATGTTGTATAATGTAGTGTTATCAGCAAGTCAATTTGTGTTATACTGTTTGTTTGAGAAATGCCCTCCTTAGTGTCTGTCTGCATTAGTAAAACATAATTTGTCTTGATTGGAGTACTAGTATTTCCTGCTCAAGGGATAAAAACTCTTGGATCATTGTACACCAGAGAAATCCCTATCCTTTCACGAATTCAGCTATGTAAACATAACTTCTCTGAGCTTTCAAGATCTAAATAAAGAAGTTCTGTGATTACAATAAACAAAGCGAAGAACTATGTAAATTGTGGTGTATTAAAGGCAACTAGGAGCACTCTAGGACCAGTCTGAGATCTCCAAAGAATTGTTCTGTTCTGAGGGATTCTGTTTCTATCTTAACTATTTATTCTAAATGCTTTTAATCTCTATTATGTTACAGATACTTTTGCTGCTCAGGCTATTGTGTTTTTATTCTCTCTATACATTTATGAAGAAGTCTTCTAAGATCAAGGAAGACAGATTGGATTTAGGAAAACACCCTATTTATGTTGCTGTCCTAGGTTTAGGAATATTAAGACACGTAGATCAAAACTAAACTATTACAATGTGTACTAAGCAGAGCAGCCAATGCTTACTTAATTTAAGAAGCCATGTTAGCTGAGTGGCCTGGTTACAGTTCAGTGCCAAAATAGCATTGTGTGAAGGAGTTGCTTAATTAAAAAGGTGGAATCTCTACCTCATTTTTAAAAGCATTCAGACTGAGCATGTAGAGGTGTTCTGCCCAGGCATTTTCTGATGCATGTTGCATGTTGTCACTGAAAAGCTGGGATAGTTGTCTGAAGAGGGAGTTTGGTGTTTCTCAAAGGGGTTTTACCTTTTTTTTTTTTTTTTCTGTTTAGAAAGTTTTTTCTTGTCCTTCTTCTTTTTCTAAAACCATTCAACAGCTTCTATAACAAAACACTGAAAAGAATATGTGCTGAGTACTATTCCCTGTACACATATGAGCTAGTTGTTGCATTTCTCTTAGTTTCTCAACAATACTTTGGATGTCTGGGGCCACACAGTGTAACTCTTTCAAAAGGCTGGGGCATTTTTCTTTAAAGAAGTCTTGTGCAGTTCTCCTTCAGTTTCTTTAATCTGGGAGTGACTTGTTAGCTTGTTGGGAGGGTTTTTGTCACAGGGGCAGTTATTTCTAATTTTTAAAAAACGCCAAAATGATTTGATTGAAATATTTCTCAAAAGAAGGAATTCAGACTAGTGCCTTCAGAAGCTTATATAATGGGCTGATGTTTTCTTGCTTCCCTTGATTCTTGCTGCATTAAAAGCAATGTGGAAAATATGCAAGCATGACAAAATCTTTCAGGATGGAAGAGGAGAGAATAAAAGCTGCTCAAAACCAATGGGAAAACTCAGAGATATTCTGTGGATTTGTCCTCCAAGACTGATATGATCTTTTTAATTCCAACCAGTAAGAAAAGCAGCTTTGAAGAAAGTGGCTGAGACAGGAGGATTTTAAGAGAGAATACTAGGATTTATCAGGTCGTGCAAGTTCAGATTGATTTCAGCATCTCTGATTCTACAAAGACACTGTAAAAAGTTAGGGATGAAGCTGCTTATATTTAAAACAGAACAGCATCAATTAGAAACAAGCTTTTCATTTGGAAAGTGTTTTAGTTGGGAGCTACTAATGTAATGGAAACAGGCCTAAAAGATTTTCTATGTTGGATCTCTGCAAGGAGGAGATAGTATTTCCTCCTCTCATGGCAGGTGTAGTAAAGACTCTTGGTGAAGCACTTGGATACTGAAGTGATGGCCACTGAGGGAAAGCTCTGTCAGAAAGATTCCTGTCTTAAAGCAGCTTTTGGTTAGTATATAATTTGTCATTATGTCTTATGTCAGTATGTGGTAGTTTACACTGAACAGAGACACTAAACCGAATTGTTAATTGATCTCTCATTCACTGAGTGCTGCCAAATGTGTACATATAATGAGCAAAGTATGATCATGTCACCTGTAGACTTGATCAGAACATTCCAGAGCATGAAATCAAGATTATACAGACCTCTTTAATCACAACCTTCCCTATCTCTGGAATGCTTTACTTCTATGTACAATGATTGCTACAAACATTTCACAACCTTAATATCCTTTTCCTTAGCACACTCCTTTGATTATGATTTTATATTTCATCTCCTCTTTACATGTAACATAGGAAAAGATGAGTTCCATTTTTGGTCAGTAGCCCTTTGTTCCAGATTTCCCAGTCTAATGAAATGACAAATAATAAGTGATCCAGGAACCATGACCCACAGCACACAAAAATTATTGTAGAAGACTCAAAGTATATGTGTATATTTTATGGTTTTGTGACTCAGTTATGTGTTTGCATGCATAAGTGATCAAGAAAGTACCTCTTCGTTATGTATTATTTCAGCCTTTGTAATTAGTCTTCTATCTTTTCACTTCTCTCTTCTTCCCCTTCCGCCAACAATTGTTGATCACTATAGAATGTAAAATGTCACTGAACTGTATGTAAACTCTTCACATATGCAAATTGCTGACATTTTCCAGTGGAGGAGAGTTTTTGGCATATACCATCAGTTTATGCAGTGTCTTCATCTTCCAGATAAAGATGCTGCAGTTTCTTTAATGGTTTATGTTTTTTGTCATTGCCCACCAAAAACATAAAGGTATGATAACACTCCTTACTGATGTAGTGTTACTCTTCCAACAATTGAACATAGAAACTTCTAGCATTAGCCCATTGCTATACAAAATCTGCTATAGGAACAGCTCATCTAAACAGCTTCGAGACTGGGTGTGTTGTAGCTGTCATGCTAAAGCACTGTAAATTGAATGTAAGATGGCAAGCTTAGTCTCGTGATTTCCTTCATGTTCTCATATCTGGATTGGAGTTTCTTTATTGACTGCTATTATTTTACACGCAGTTACATGTAGGTAGGAATAAGGGGACCCCGTTGCCTGAGTGATATTACGAAAAGTCAGTTTCTTTGGGGGAGAAATAATAGATGATTCTTACTCTAGAGCTGCAATGTGCTGCAATGAAGCTGTATTTCTGTTCTTCTTGGCTCTGTGTTCTGAGGTACCAAGCGAATATATAAAAAGATGTAGATACAGAAGAGATTGGAATCTTTCTTCTCTGGCTGCTGCTGTTGGTCTGTTCAGGACCATCACTAGAAAGAAGCTTCTTTTAAGGAAGGAGAGGAAAATAATATTGTATTATGCCCCTTAAAAATCCTGAGTAAAGCAAGGAAAGAATCTTTCTAGCTCTTACTGCATAGTGTTGCAGTCAGAGCTAGATCAGAAGAATTCTTAAGATCTGTGAATGTATTTAAAGATATAGTTGCCACTCATGTAGCAGCAGCATAGAGTATTTGATATATAGACATATTTTTATGCAAGGAAGTTGAGAAATCTCTACATCAGTACAGATTAGAATGTGCACAGTCTGGCATCGCATAAAGTGCTTGTTGCTGCCTGATTTTGATTGGATCTATAGCTACTCTTCCTCTTCCTCGCTCACCAAGCAGCTGCCATATTTTCTCAGCAAGACTTCACTTAGAGATATGACTCTTCCTGAATGATGTTGCAAAGCTTGAAATGGGAATTCAGCAGCGTGGCTGAGCTGGTTTGCAGTGCTACTTAAAACAGCCCCGGAACGTGGCGTTCCTTGCATGAGGCAGCAGGGTCATAGCAATGTCAGTGTCAGTATTTAATGCAGAACTGCAATGCCAAATCATTGAACTTTTCTTTTGGATCAGACATTTCTTTTGCAGGAGCTATTCTTTCAAGTGGATCCGAATTTTAATTTCACTTTATGCGATTTAGATTCTACCCTTGTTGATGCCAACCTTTTCCTGAAGACACTCTGCCCATCAACTACTCGTTTCTCAGGGAATGGTATAATGCCTTTCCAGGTTAAGATTACAAAATCAGTCTTTTTCTCAGATTTAACTGTTGCTTGCACATAAGCAAACATCCAGCCTTCTTTCTACTAAACAAACAGCATTGTCATTAATGAGTAGCAAGCCTGAAGTCAGCCATCTTGACTGACAATGCAGGTAAGTTGCTGTTACCCTGTTGAAGTGGAAGATGAAGAGGAAAGCAGCCTATCAGTGCTGCTTTCAGGTCTAAAGGAAATAATTTCAGCCTGGAAAAGAAAGTTAAATTCCTTTGATTGGGGCCATATGCTTGAGTTTATAATAGGCTTTTGTGTTCCCTCTTAGCTGGATCAGATTGAAAGTGGGATAATTATCAGTGAGGGTTAGAAAAGCAGTTTGCCATGTCAAAATATCTTCATTTTTATGTCAGTCATGCTGTCTTTCTGGTATAGTTAAAACTGACTTCAGGTTTAACAGCAGCAGCACAATAACCTAACTTAAATCTTTTCCTTGCAATTGGTTGTGGAAGTCACCTGCCTGTTTTGCCTTGTGGACAGGGGAATAGGGCTTACGTTTCTAACTATGGCTGGTGTGCTGCTGTTAAGGCTGGAAGGTTTGTATTGGTAAAAATGATAAGCACAGCCCTCCACCACAATTCAGAGAATAATCAAGGTATAAATATTCCTTTCTTATTTATTTCCATTTTTTTCCCCAATAAGGTTTAAATATGAATCATCTATACCACAGAGTTTGGTTAGAATTGTTGTTTCATTTTTAACTTTGAATGCTCAAATGCAGTAGCTTTAACTGACTTGGACAGTTTTGGAGAGAGATCAGTGAGTCTGTTTGGTATGTCAGACTAAAGATGAGTTTACTGATACTATCTTTTCTCATGCAATGACATTTAGAAAGATAAGGAAAAAAAAGCAAATAGTGCAACTGCATGTCCTGTGCTTCACAGCAACTATGAATAAAAAAAAACCCCAACCAAACACAAAACAAACCACACTAATTTTCCTGATTTTGCCACAGTGATTTTGCAGCAGAATATTTGCAAAATAAGTAAGAGCAAACATTTGGTCTTATAGCCACGGTTATCCTCTCCTTGTGAATTCATTAAGTCTGTCTGGTTGAGTTTGTCTCTGGAAATGTCTGTTAACACTGTGTGCACCTGTGTCTAATTAAAGACTTTCTAATTGCTCAAGAAATGTTATGACCTAAAGCCTCTTAAAAAGATGAGGATATCAAAGATACATAAAGGAAGCACTGAAGTCTCTATGGAGATTTTTTTCTTTCTATTGTACTTCGTGATATAATTTTAAGCAAAGCTCCAGCAGTTGTAGGTGTTGGGAAAAGATGATAAGAGATTGTTGCTATAGATGGCTTCTATTGCCATGGAAATAGAGTTTTTCAGCAGTCCTTCCTATTGTGCATTATGGAATGGCTAAAAAAAGCATATTAAAGAAAAAAAAGAAGAAAAAGTAAATGAACTCACTTGAGAAACAGTCAATAATAAATGTTTTTAGGATAATGAAACAAGATATTGGGGCTAGATAGCAAAACTGTGTTGGTTTTACAATGGGCAGTAACATAATTATCAGATGTTTAGTCTGTGAAGGTTTTTCAAAATTCAGTTGGTGCAGGAGGATAGAATTTGATTTTGGTTTTGGTACATTGTAATTCATTTCTTAAAATCAATGTGTGTGTGAGAAATCTGCTTTCAACACTGTCTGATGGAGATTTTCTCTCCCTGGATTTCAATTGTGCATACATTATTCGATAGGACAATAGAGTAACTGTTGGTAACTAAAGAATCTGTCATGATTTGCACAGAAGTATATATAAGTATATATAAACATGTTAGAGTAGAAAAGTATTGCTATAGATAACTGGCTGAGGATGCTGTCATAAGACATTACCTAAGGCAAGTAATTTTTGTCTTTGCTCAAATAAGTGTAAGGGAGACAATTCTGTTGCCTCAACAAGGATAACAAAAGAAAGGCAAGACAGTTCTTGCTAATAGTGTATCATCTTTTTATGGAAATAAGTCTGATTTTGACAGCTCTTTTAAAGAACTGTTGTTGAATCAGAGCAGTTCATCATTACTGTTGCATGTCTATTGATTATGTTACCATCCCAACAGGCATGTGAAATTCCTAATGGCACAGTAATCATTTCAGTTATTTTAGGAACGAGAAAATCTCCTGCTTCATTGTGATTGGGATGGATGCTACAGCCTTGATCCTGCCTTGGTTAAAGGAGTCCTTTAGCCATCAGTTCCCTCCTTCCACAAAGACACAGCAATTCAGGCATGTCAGTTCTCCCCTGCATTTCTTTGTTGTCTTGTACAACTGAGGAAAAGTGTCAGCTCCTGGCACGCAGATAAGATATGCAGAAGCAGAATCCTGAACTTTGAGCACTGACAAAAAATAAAAGAGAAACCTAAATGAATTCATTTCCACAAATCCTCACAGAACTGTCTTTAAAAGACAAAGTGTTTGGAGGATCGGTTTTTTTTCTGGTATTTTTGTCATTTTATAGGTGTGCCATGTAACTGTAAGAAAACAAGCTAGGCCCTCTTTTGCAGGCTTTGCCATATGTTATAATTCTAGACCTCTAGTTCTAGGAAATGTAGACTATATCCACATCCTTTTGTTAAAGCAAGCAGAAAAAAAAATGTGCTATGTAGGTTTGGGTGTTTTCATCTGGTTTTTCTAAAAGAAATTTAAAAATGCTTCACTTGTTATAAAAAAGGAAACGAGTCAGATGTGCTGCAAACATTTCCTATACTATGAGGCGCTGTCTTCCTCTGAAGTACTTCGATACCCTGGTTGCCATGGCAAGGGAGAAGAAGAATAAAAAATTCCTGCAGCGAATACCTTTGTAACTCCAAAACCATCACTCAGTGGGGCTGTGTGCTTAATAACTCAGAAAAAATACTGTGGATTTTTCAGAAGGCTGGGAGGGAATTTCTCCACTGATTTGTCTCCTTCTGTTCAGATGATTGCCCATGCTGCTAAAGAGCAGAAGTGACCAGGAGGGGCAGCTACATGATGGTGTGATTTTCAGCTTGGACGTGGGCGTGAGCGTGTTCAAACCTTCAGGCAAAGCAAGCCCGGGTCCCTGGTACTGCACGGGGGAGGCTGAGATGGAGCGGTGCCGCTCCAGGCAGCGTGAGTGGAGTGGGAGGACAGGGAGAGGGCTGGTGTCCCTTGTGCCTCCTCCTCTTCAGAGAGGAGGAGGAGAGACTGGGCAGCACATTCTGCAGCCTGAAGATGATTTTGTCAGCTGGTGCAGCTGAAAGCCCCTGCTTGTGCGGCCTCGTGTTCAGCAAAGGGTCCCTGATCCCGTGTGCTTTGTGGCTCCAAAGAAGGCTGAAGATGCCGCTTACATCTATCAGTTGCCATCTTTCACAGTCACAAGCTGTCCACTCTGTGCCAGGCCCCTGCTCACACCCCTTTGGGCATGTGAACAGGCTTGAATATCTCTATGCCATGGACAAAATACCCAAGATTTTCAAAATCTCCAGGCTTTATTCCGGAAGCAGGGGAACATTTTTGCTCAGTAAATAGAGGGTACAGATCTCCAATGTCCTAGCTATTTTAAAAACATCCCGAGTCCTCCTAAGCAGTAGGAATGTAATTTTTGAAGCTTTTCCAAAGAAGCCCGACCTAGAGACACTTGGTACACAATAAATCACGTTAGTACTTGGAGCATTTCTCAGAGTTCAGTTTGAAACCTGCAGTAGGGTGATGGCACTTTGAGACTTTCAGTGATAGATGAGAGTGCCCACAGTCATAATAACTTGATGCAGCATCCTACTTCTAGCACCATCTGCTGCAATTTTTAAATATAGAAGGGGATTTTTCTTAGTCAGCAGGTTTCTGTCAGAACCAGCTCTTCATAGACCTAATCTGAATGCCTCCACAGAGCTTCAGACTTCATCAGCTTTCTAATGGAATAGCACAACACAGCCTAATCTTTTCAAAGTGTGTTTGCCTTTTCTTAGCAAATGGAATCAATTTTTACTCTTCAGTGATTTCCGTGGCTGTGTCTGCACTTAGGACTAAAATGTTTCCAGACTTTGGACTATCATTTGTTTTTCTATCAGGAATGATTTTAGGGTGTGAGAAGGCATCAGCTGCTGAAATAGGTGGAGAGTTGCCTTTTTCATAGAATATTGCTACCATAAAGTGAAATCTGTGGTAACATCATCAAACACCCGCCTACCTACCTACCTACCTACCTACCTACCTACCTACCTACCTACCTACCTTATTTAGCTTGAGCTCAGTCCTGATTTTTATTCAATGGATGCCTCAAAAATGTGTACGAGAGCAATGCTAAATAGCCATGGCAACTGTCTTCAGAATGCCAGATAACTTCTCTAAGATTGTTTAAGCATCTGCTGGCTAGGAATCGTGATGATTATGAAGTGTTCTGAAAGCCACAGATTAAAATACCTGCTTTTATGGTATTGCTTGTTGGTAGTTAAGATAGCACTGTGCAGGTACTGATCACTGCAGGTGGCTCACGCTCTGCTTATTGTGCCAGCGAGGCTTCTTGGCATCTCATCACTCACATTGTCCAACACCTCTGTACTGTTCATCTCTATGGAAAATGGCCTGTTTCTGAACACGAGGACAAGCACACTCAGACAACAGCAGTACATACTGCAGTGAAAGCTTTTTCCTGAGCTGACGGAGGCCTTAGGCCAATAGAAGCCATAAAACAAGCTAGTTCTATCCCCTAGAGCTTCTTCCCACCTCCTGAGGAGACAAAACTGTTCATTTCTCTGCTGAAACTTTTTACATGTTGACTCAGGCTCATGGTGGGCTCAGGCGAGAGCCAGAGTGGGGTGCCAAGCTGGCTGCTTGTGTGCCCAAGTCTGTTAGACACAAGTGATCATTCAAGAAGTGCACAACTTCTCCTCATTTTCAGAGGCCTTTCCCCCCCCGCTTCATGTCCCCTGGACCCTGAGGAAGGTGTGACACAATAGGGATGTCCCACAGGGTCGACACCTGCGGGCCACTTCTTCCTCTGATTGTTCTCACACAGCTGTCCAGCAAACATTTACTTCCCTTTCTGCCCCTGAAGAGCAGCTTGAGAAACTAAATGTACAAGAAAGGGCTTGCTGTGTAAATAAAGTAGAATTTTACATATCTATGTTGTGCTTGCACATCTTAGGTCCTTAGTCAGGTCTACTTAAGAAAGATTTTACATTTAGGGTTTGTTAGGATCTTTCTAAACAGTTGGCTGTTTTGCTGAGATGGGTGCCTCTCTGTCTTCTCAAAATATTTTATGGCACAGTTATATGGTTTTGACCTGAAATGCATTAATAATTTGATTAGGTAAACAGATGACTTAGAAATGAGTATTTATATATGTAGCAGCCCATAACTGTTAGTTCATCCTGAAAATATACATGTCATTTAGTTGATGAGCTAAGGATTTATATGTGTATTAGTTAAAGATCCTCTTGAAAACTAGCTACAGTAATCATTCTTCATAGCTACATATCATGTCTGACATATAAAATGGAAGAACTGGCTGAAGCCTTGGACACAGATTAAATGTATAACTAATAAAGCCTGAAAGCTGAGATTGGTGACAGACATTATGATCATCCTGGCCCATGTGAGCACAGTTGCAAATTAGAAATATCAGTTTCTCTTTTTCTGCATCTGTTGTTCGTCAAAGTACATATATCTCTGTATATACTTTTTCAAAGTACATATATCTCTGTATATACTTTTTGCCTTTATTTTACACTGGTGCATTAGCACAAGCTTCATCTTTGACTGGCCTATGTTAGTGCTGCAGTAGGATGCAAGTAAGATACCCCAAAAGAGGGAGCGATGCCATGAAGTGCATTGTCAGCAAATGTGAACGTCGGGGTTAATCCCTGAGATTTTGTTCTGATTTTGAAATCTGATTTCAGTTTTAATCTAATGCAGTACATGACTGAGAAGTAGTAAAGGGCAGCATCTACTTATTTTCAAAAAAGAAAGTCTACAGTTAGGTTTCCTGTAATGGTGTTAGGCACAGGGTGAGTAGAAAGGGCATAGAGGACACAAGACTAGGAATGATAGGTTCATGGGCTTACAGGGTACTTGTGATAAAAGGGACCTCAAGCAGTTATGTAGTCCAGCCTCCTGCTCACTTGTTTTATTTCTTTGCTTTGCCAGAATTCTTGTTTGGTTTTGTGTAGATGGTCCAAATTTTCTGTGCTACCCTTTACATTTCAACAGAGGAATATTACAAGTGCATCAATGCATAATCCAAATGGAAGGCAACTTCATGAGGTCTTCTGAGAGCTAAAATAAGATCTATTTCTTTAAATCTGCATACCATCGTTGATTTATATAAATCATATATGACACCAAGGAATTAGCTGAGTAGTCAGAAGCAATTTCTGTAAACCTACAGGGCAGTAGCTGTAATTACTGACAAAAGCAGAATATCTGACTCGGGTGTTCTATTGTACTTCGATGGTGATTCCAGTTTAAGAATTGTAGTGGCTAAGCTCTCCTAAAGACAAAATACATTTTGTCCATCTCTGAAGCAGACTGCGTTGCTGATTTAGCCTTCCTCTTCACAGTATTACATTTGGTAAGATGTATTTACCCAGCTTGAAAGAATGTTGAGCTCTGGGAAGGCTGCAATGAATGTTGAACTTGCGAGGAACCCGCAGGTGATCTGAGAGCTGCCATGAGTTTCAGTGACTTCTGTATTAGTTCTCTGCCTTCCAGGGCAGTTATTTCATAGCCTGTGATGGTGTCTTGTAGCATCTCCATCAATCCTGGCCTACCTCAGGCAGCTGCAGCACAGACAGGAACCACGTTGCAGGAGCGAGTACTGGAGTCAGAGTTGACCCTGCCTGACATGGATGCTCAAATGATCAAACTGCAGGTGATCTATAGTACAGAATTTACAGTTCTGCCTGCTGTGAAATGTTCTGGGGAAGCTGAAATGCTCTTAACGACCTCAAGAAGGAAATATTCTTAAAAGCTACAAAACTGATGGAGATATGATAATATATTGGTTCCATGTAGCTCTTATAAGTAAGTTACAGCTATAAGAAAGTTGCTAGGAAGATAATGCTGGACGCTGAAGGATTCCTATTTTTGAAGCAATTTTCACAAAACTAACAGCTGAAGTACTACCTGTCTTGATAGAATCTCGTTTTCTAGGTGATACAAAGATAAATCCACAAGAGGGGGTAAAAAAGTCTTATGTTTGTGTATTGTTAGGCTTCAGCAAATGGTCTTTGAATAGCGTGTGACCTTAATTTCTGGAGAATACTACATTCTATAAGGTACTGCTCATGATTTCAGTTCTGTATTTTTTTTTTTTTTTTTCCTAGCTTTATATCTTCATGATTATTTCCCATCTACTGTCCATAATCCACACATAAATTAGCTCAGTGCTCACATTTTAGACTCTGATGAATACCTGCTGTCTTCCCATGTGTTTTTTAAGATTTAAATCAAGGCTACTAGAACTGTTACAATTCACATTCAAGGGGAATGTTGATCCCTAAAAACTCTCACCTTACCTTAAACTCTGAAATCTCAATGATTTATATAAATTTACTGACGTGGAAAGTGACAATGAAAATTTTCAAGTGTTCAAATTTTATGACTGGGCACATCTTTTTGTAGAAGGGCTCCAAAGTGCAGGTACTTCCCTGAACTTTACACAAAGCTTTCACCCACATTCTTAACTAGAAGCCTCTCCGTGTTCCTGCCTTGAGGACAGAGCTTCTGGTTTTACTGTTTGAGAGCAGACCCAAATCACACACTCTTAATTTCTTTCTCTAAGTTTGGCTTGTGCTCTGTAGTGGAAATCTAAGTTGGTTCAGAGTAGAGCATATTTATTCTTTCTTAGCTGATGTGCCAGTTAGATGTTCGGGTAATTACTATTAGCAGGAGAAGCAACTTTAATATTATATATTTCTCTACTAACAATGTTTTAATAGAAATGTATGGGCATTAAAATTGTCCTCTTGTTTACCCTATGAACTCAAATAGAGTTGGATTAAGAGCACTTACTTTTTTAAATCAGTTATTTGGAAGATAACACGTCCATTCAGCAGACTTGTCTCCCAAAAGCCAACAGGGTGATTGACAGGTCATGCTCCCTTGGAATTCATCTGCACTTTATGAATCTGTTCATGAATGCTTATCTGTCCCCAACAGATATAATGAATCTTTCCCCTGCTATTCAGGATCCTGTTATTCATACCCACTTTCTTATGACCAGTAATAGTAAAAGCAACCTTTTCAGTGTAAAATTTCTATACCTAGATAATCACAATATAATGAGGAAGCATCAAGCCTATAAAAAGTGGATGATGGGAAAATTGTATTTTTTTTCTTTTAATTTGCTGTTGAAAATGGATATAGAATGTAATAATAATTGTCTTCGTGACAATTTTCTTAATATAAATTCTATTTATGATGACACCAAAACCTCAAAATATAGAAAGAAGAGTTTTTAAAGTTAATTTTCTGTACTTACTGGTGGACAGTTTCTCAGCTTATGATAGTTCTTATGGATTTCATTCATATGCAAGGTGGTTAACATTATTCAACTACTAAGATGTATAGACATTTTCCATTATAAGTTGGTTGGAGGGGTGTTTTTTTTTGTGGATTTTGTGTGTTACTATTTCTGTAGGTTGTTTTGTTTTAATTTCAGCTGTTTCTGATAATAAATTCAAAAACAGAAATACAGGATTTTTCTTCTAATACATTCAAGTGCCCATTTCTTAGAATAATAGTAATGTACTTCATAGCGGGTCTTTATAATGAAGTAAGAAGAGGGTTGTCATCCTATTTCTCATGTATTTGCCAGATGGAAGTATGTGTGACTGGACTTCATAGCCTGTGCTCAGCGAGTTCATTAAATCCGGGAAGCACTGAGTTTACTGGGCAGGTGCTGCACAGGTAGCCCTGAGTGACAGGGGGTTTTGGTGTGGCTTTTTGGGAGCAAGGTGTCATGTCCGGGTGGCTGCAGCTGGGCTGTTGGATGCACATGATGTACAAAAGCCTCCACTTCTTCCCGGGAAAAATACTCAAATGGGGAAAATAACTTTGTATTGGCCGTGTGCCAATCCCTACATAATTCCAGCCCACTGGGGCCACATATGAATTCAGCAAAGTATATTTTTATCCCCTAGAAAGAATGACAGTAGCTATGGCTGCCTTTATCAGACAAAATGCTCTATTTTTCAGTAAATTAAAAATGCTTTTTTCACAGTTGGGTGTTTGGTTTTCTTTCTTTGATATAAATTGTAGTTTAAAAATGAACTTTGGAGAAAGAGAATTCATCTTACTGAAGTGCCTCCTGTGGACTGACTTTCTTTCTTTCTTTCTTTCTTTCTTTCTTTCTCTCTTTCTCTCTTTCTCTCTTTCTCTCTTTCTCTCTTTCTCTC